>WSYH01000588.1:14872-181010 GCA_036426205.1 Ascaphus truei | reverse complement strand
TGACTCCCATTTAACATTCGGGATGCACATTGATACCCTGACATCCACAACCTATGCCAAACTAGGTGTACTTTACAGGAACAAATCCTCCCTACGTCTGCTGGTCAGAAAGCGCATCGCACAGCAGATGCTAATGCCAATTATCGACTATAGGGACATAGTATACGGTTTGGCACCTCAAACCCACCTTAGCAAACTTGATACCCTCTGCAATTTAATATGCCGTTTTGTTCTCCACTCTAACTACAACACACATCACTGCGCAATGCTCAAAGAACTAGATTGGTCATCACTTGAGTCTAGGCGTAAAGTTCATCTTTCCTGCTTGCCCAAATACTTTCTGGGCAAGCTACCTACCTATCTGAACAAGCTCCTCACCCCTACCACATGCAGCACTTATCATCTGAGATCTGACTCCAAAAGAATGTTCATGGTCCCAAGGCTCAACAAAGTATCCGGCCGCTCCTCCTCCTCTTACCGTGCACCCCAAAACTGGAACAACCTACCGGAGACTCTCACAGCCACCACTAGTCTAAGTTCTTTCATAACTAAAGCTGTCTCACATTTTAATCTGGTCTGTAACTGTTACATACGCCTATAATATATATTATCTCTAACTGTGCATGCAATGTCTTGTATATCATGTATACCCTGTTCACTTATGTAACTGTATTTGTAACCATGTATTATTTGTCATCTTAACTCTGTGCCCAGGACATATGTGAAAACGAGAGGTAACTCTCACTGTATTACTTCCTGGTAAAACATTTTATAAATAAATAAATCTTAGATTCTAGTCATGTATCACATGTGTAGCAAGGTGACCTTCCGGTCACTGGGGGCATTTATCAAACTCCTCTGCAGGGCCTCTGACAGATTTCACGGGGCCCAGGACTAGATTTATGTCCGGGGACCCTCCACCCCACGTGTCGGCGGTCTTGCGAGGCCCCTTTATTTCCCCCCATCTTCCATATGTATTTCTCCCCTATGTCTCACTCTCTCTTCCTCACTCACCTTTGTTTTTGTTAAATAAATCATGACACGGTGTAATATGTCATGTGTTGTTGTACATCCATGGTTGTATTTACCT
The DNA here is from genome assembly GCA_036426205.1 of Ascaphus truei. NCBI lineage: Eukaryota > Metazoa > Chordata > Amphibia > Anura > Ascaphidae > Ascaphus > Ascaphus truei. The sequence goes on along the minus strand of WSYH01000588.1, from coordinate 179,920 downwards.
AATTTTAAGACCTGCTAAGGAACAGATGATTGTTATTATGTCCTGATATGTAAAACCATAGAATTCAAAGAAGGTGTACTTTCTTTTTCACACAACTGTATATCCATACAAAGAAGCCATTATACTAAAGTAAACGAGGATTCACATACGTACCATTTCATACAAAGTGAGATAATGGAAACTATCCGCCTGCTTCCCACGACCTCCCAGAGGGATTCCTCAGCTGGAATGAGTACTATCTTTTAGTTACGTTTTGGGCTGCTAACATTTTTAGAACTTTTTCAGTTCTGTAGATCCACAGGTCTAGGTACAATAGGTACAATGGGCCCTATTCATGTAACTGCGAGTTGTGCCAACCCGTGTGGAAAGGAGGGTGAGGGAGGGAGAGAGAGGGAGAGAAGGGGAGAGGGGGAAAGGGAGAGGGACTTGTCGGTATTGGTCATATGAAAATATTTCATGAGGAAGGCGGTGAGACTCATTTGAATATACTTTTCATATCTCATTAGAATATCGCCCAGGTATCTTCAGATGGGCTTCTTTTTGAGCACAGGTGTCTCTCCCTATTTTAGGAGGGAGGTTTGAGGGGATACACTGTATATACAACTTCAGGCTCTACTAAATTAGGTTTCTCTATCATTTATCATGCTCTGGATGGAGTTAGCACCTTCAGATCATTCCACTTCAAAGCCCGTACAATCCGTCTGGAATGGCTGTTATACAGTGCGCTTTGTCACTTTTTAAACAAGGCAATTTGTAATACAGAATATGGCCTGTTGCTTAGTTTTAATCCGCTACTTCTGACTATGTCAAACCGCGAGGTTTTGCGAGAACAAACTCGCAACAAGTACAATATCTCCTTATAGACATAGTTATTCCAACTTATGGACATCCAACTTCAATCCATCGTACCATGACATGCAAAACAGAAACACCCAACAGCCTGCGTCTTTACTATACATTTACTCATACCATTATTTACACGAGATACATTGCACTCCTGCTAATACAGTAGCATGCTGTGGGATGTAATAATTCGCTGCAATCGCATCTTTCTTAGCACCAAAGTACAGAAACATCTCATCTTTATTTTACAAACAAGGAGCAGATAATCAAGCCAGCCACTACTAAAACCTTTTACTACACTTACTATAACCAGTCCACTGCCACGAGACACGATGGCAGGCTCACTTGCAGAAGTCTTCAGACACAAAGTAAGTTATGGAGATAAGAAATGATTAAAACCACTCGCCGTACAGTCTACAGCAAATAAAAATCCCACGTTGTGAGCACATTCAAATGTCTCAGAGACGTCCACAAGCCTGCCTTTCCCCATTATCTCTTAGCATACAATGCTTCCGCTGCAGCTAGGGATTCTGGGTAATGACATGCATGTGTGCACTCACACTGTCTCATTTTTTGCTTCTTATCTGTTTTAAACATGGATCCCTGTAAGCTTATGTAACGGATTTTCTGGCCTGACTGACCCACCCAATCTCACATTGGCCCCTGTGGTCTAACCAGTCCCCATTACATGGTCGTGTCTGGTGGTGCACCTGTCGGCAACAGGACTTCTGAGTCTCCCGCATGATGTTGTGTGGGGATTGCCAACCCAGACGGGCAGCTGAGGCAGTGTGTTAGAGTCCTACCTACATACAGTGCAGCGCCTCCACCTCATCAGGATCCCTGCGTCCGCAAGGAGATGGTTCTGATGAGGAACTCCTTCTTGGTGGTGCCTTCCGCTGTGGAGTAACTTCACACTCACACATTGAGTTTTTTTTTATCAAGGGCATCTTTATTGCAGTTGGTATGGGAAAGCAGCCCCTCACAGCTAGCAGCTTAGCCGATCATTGTCTGTACTTTCCCTTCCAAAGGTCCGCCCTCCCAATGGAGTTTGATCACCTCTCCCCTCAGGGAGATCACCACCTGTGCCAGGTCCCTGGACACAGTGTAGGCCCGGCCAGCCTTGCTGCTGCTGGCCCTTGAGTTAGAACTGTGTCACTAGTTAACTCACTAGTGGACACCTTGGCCTTCTGCTCTGAACTCAGCCTTGTAGAACACACTTGAACACTAACTTTGGGCAGTGCTGTGCCTTATATACCTCAGGAACAGGCACATCTCTGATGTCACTAACGGTGGACTCAGAGCATGTTACCACTCCCCTTGAATTCATATGACACCTCACCAGGGTGTGAGGGCAAACCTCCATGATTGATGCTGGCAACCCTGTAACTTACCAGGCTTACTGCCAGCATGAGAGAAAACTGTATGCCATTTTACAGCATGGCTACACTTATAATTGCCGTATTAGAACTTTTCACAACTTGTATTACTTCACACACTGTCCTTTATGAGTCTAATGAATATTCATGTGCCACAAGTTAAGGACATCCAAGGATTTTGCAAAGACCATTTGGAGATGCACAGGTTATCAGTAGATAACGTCACAGTATGGTATACTGCGGTACGGAATACCAGAACAGGTGTCATCAGCGCCGCAGACACGGCGGCGAGCCGGGACAGCTATCGTGCAAGTATGAGTACAGCTGACTGTCGTAATTAACGCTGGAATGGGGCTACTTCAAAAAAATATTTTTGGAAGCAGTGTGAGCATGGGACATATAAATATAACATTGTTCTCTACATATCGGGTTATAGGTGGGACTGAGTGATCACACCGCGGGTGGTCTCATGGAAGGGGTTTGAGAAAAGCTGCGGTGTGACAGCAGAACTCTTTCCTCTCAATAAATGGAGACATCAGTATTTTTATTTCCATCTCATAGATGTACATTTTATGTTTTAGCATTTGACCCATGTAGGTTTTACCGGCATACACATACATGTACAGAGCGGTAATACCGGCACTACACATTAATGACAGACGGAAGAACTCAGTGGAGGTAATTACCGGATACACATACATGTACAGAGCGGTTAATACCGGCATACACATACATGTTACAGAGCGGTAATACCGGCATACACATACATGTACAGAGCGGTAATACCGGCAACACATACATGTACAGAGAGGGTAATACCGGCATACACATACATGGACAGAGCGGTAATACCGGCATCAACATACTGTACAGAGCGGTAATACCCGCATACACATACATTTACAGGAAGGTATACCGGCATACACATACATGTACAAAGCGGTAAATACCGGCATACACATAAATGTACAGAGCGGTAATTATCGGCATAACATACTGATAAGGCGAGCGTAATACCGGATACACATACATGTACAGAACAGTAATACCGGCATACACAACATGTACAGAGAGGTAGTAATTACCGGACAACATACATGTACAGAGCGGTAATACCCGGCAATCCACACACATGTACAGAGGCGGTATACCGGCATAAACATACATGTACAGAGAGGTAATACCGGCATACACATACATGTACAGAGCGGTAATACCGGCATACACATACATGTACAGAGAGATAATACCAGCAAACACATACATGTACAGAGAGGTAATACCGGCATACACATACATGTACAGAGCGGTATAACCGGCATACACATACATGTACAGAGCGGTAATACCGGCATACACATACATGTACAGAGCGGTAATACCGGCATACACATACATGTACAGAGAGGTAATACCGGCATACACATACATGTACAGAGCGGTAATACCGGCATACACATACATGTACAGAGCGGTAATACCAGCATACACATACATTTACAGAGAGGTAATACCGGCATACACATACATGTACAAAGCGGTAATACCGGCATACACATAAATGTACAGAGCGGTAATATCGGCATACACATACATGTACAGAGCGGTAATACCGGCATACACATACATGTACAGAACAGTAATACCGGCATACACATACATGTACAGAGAGGTAATACCGGCCACATACATGTACAGAGCGGTATAACCGGCATACACACACATGTACAGAGCGGTAATACCGGCATAAACATACATGTACAGAGAGGTAATACCGGCATACACATACATGTACAGAGCTGGAATACCGGCATACACAACAGTACAGAAATATACGAACACAACATGTACAGAGAGGTAATACCGGCAACACAACATGTACAGAGCGGTATACCGGCATACACACATGTACGAGCGGTAATACCGGCATACACATAAATGTACAAGAGGGTAATATCGGCATACACATACATGTACAGAGAGGTAATACCGGCATACCCATACATGTACAGAACAGTAATCATACGGCATACCATACATGTACAGAGGTGTAATACCGGCCACATACATGTACAGAGCGGTAATACCGGCATACACATACATGTACAGAGCGGTAATACCGGCATACACATACATGTACAGAGAGATAATACCAGCAAACACATACATGTACAGAGAGGTAATACCGGCATACACATACATGTACAGAGCGGTAATACCGGCATACACATACATGTACAGAACGGTAATACCGGCATAAACATACATGTACAGAGAGGTAATACCGGCCACATACATGTACAGAGCGGTAATACCGGCATACAAACACACAAACACATGTACAGAGCGGTGATACCGGCATAAACATACATGTACAGAGAGGTAATACCGGCATACACATTCATGTACAGAGCGGTAATACCGGCATACACATACATGTACAGAGCGGTAATACCGGAACACATCACATGTACAGAGAGGTAATACCGGCAACACATACATGTACAGAGAGGTAATACCGGCAACACATACATGTACAGAGAGGTAACCGGCATATAATACATGTACAGAGCGGTAATACCGGCATAAACATACATGTACAGAGCGTGTTTATAACGGCATACACATACATGTACAGAGCGGTTATACCGGCATACACATACATGTACAGAGCGATAATACCGGCATACACATACATGTACAGAGCGGTAATACCGGCATACAGATACATGTACAGAGCGGTAAAACCGGCATAAACATACATGTACAGAGCGGTAATATCGGCATACACATACAGAGCGGTAATACCGGCATAAACATACATGTACAGAGAGGTAATACCGGCATACACATACATGTACAGAGAGGTAATACCGGCATACACATACATGTACAAAGAGGTAATACCGGCATAAACATACATGTACAGAGAGGTAATACCGGCATAAACATCCATGTACAGAAAGGTAATACCGGGATACACACATGTACAGAGCGGTAATACCGGCATACACATACATGTACAGAGCGGTAATACCGGCATACACATACATGTACAGAGAGGTAATATCGGCATACACATACATGTACAGAGAGGTAATACCGGTATACACATATATGCCCCCCACCGCACACATACATGTCCCCCTCGCACACATACACGTTCCCTCCCCCCCACCGCACACACACACGTACTCTCCCCCCGACACATACATGTCTGGTATTATCTCTCATTTTTTACCGGTGTAGCCAGGTCTCTCTGGAATACTATTCCTTGCCTTAAGTTTCACTGTAAGTCCCTATAGGCTGAGGGCAGTGTGGGCAGTGTGAGCAGTGGGGCAGTGGGAGCAGTGTGGGCAGTGGGAGCAGTGGGGCAGTGTGAGCAGTGGGGACAGTGGGAGCAATGGGGGCAGTGAGGGCAGTGGGAGCAATGTGGGCAGTTGGGGCAGTGAGAGCAGTATGGGCAGTGTGCGCAGTGTGTGCAGTGGGAGCAATGTGGGCAGTGTGCGCAGTGTGTGCAATGTGGGCAGTGTGGCAGTGAGGGCAGTGGGAGCAGTGTGAGCAGTGGGGACAGTGGGAGCAGTGTGGGGCAGTGTGGGCATTGTGAGCAGTGTGGGCAGTGTGAGCAGTTGTGGGCAGTGGGAGCAATGTGGGCAGTGTGGGCAGTGTGAGCAGTGGGGACAGTGGGAGAAATGTGGGCAGTGTGGACAGATGGGAGCAGTAAGGGCAGTGAGAGCAGTGTGGGACAGTGAAAGCAGTATGGGCAGTGTGAGCAGTGTGAGCAGTGTGGGCAGTGTGAACAGTGGGGGCAGTGTGAGCAGTGTGGGTAGTGTGGGCAGTGGGAGCAGTGTGGGCAGTGTGAGCAGTGGGGGCAGTGTGGGCAGTGGGTGAGGAGCAGTGTGGGCAGCGTGTGAACATTGTGGGCAGTAGGGCAGTGGGCGAGTGTGAGCAGTGGGGGCAGTGTGGGCAGTGTGAGCAGTGAGGGCAGTGAAAGCAGGACTGGGCAGTAGGGGCAGTGTGGGCAGTGCGAAGCAGTGGGGGCAGTGGGGCAGTGTGAGCAGTTGTGAGCAGTGTGGACAAAGTGGGGAGTGTGAGCAGTGTGGGCATGTGAGCAGTGTGGGGCAGTGTGAGGCAGTGTGGGCAGTGAGAGCAGTGTGGGGCAGTGTGAGCAGGGTGGGCAGTGAGCAGTGTGGGCAGTGAGAGTGGGCAGATGTGAGCATGTGATGAGCAGTGGGGCAGTGAGGGCAGTGGGAGCAGTGGGCAGTGTGAGCAGTGGGGACAGTGGGAGCAATGTGGGGCAGTGAGGGCAGTGGGAGCAATGTGGGCAGTGTGAGCAGTAGGGGCAGTGAGAGCAGTGTGGGCAGTTGGGGCAGTGAGAGCAGTATGGGCAGTGTGCGCAGTGTGTGCAGTGGGAGCAATGTGGGCAGTGTGCGCAGTGTGTGCAATGTGGGCAGTGTGAGCAGTGAGGGCAGTGGGAGCAGTGGGGACAGTGGGAGCAGTGTGGGCAGTGTGGGCATTGTGAGCAGTGTGGGCAGTGTGAGCAGTGTGGGCAGTGGGAGCAATGTGGGCAGTGTGGGCAGTGTGAGCAGTGGGGACAGTGGGAGAAATGTGGGCAGTGTGGACAGTGGGAGCAGTAGGGGCAGTGAGAGCAGTGTGGGCAGATGAAGCAGATAGCGAGTGGTGTGAGAGAGTGTGGAGCAATGTGGGAGTGTGAAGTGGGGAGTGTGAGCAGTGTGGGTAGTGTGGGCAGTGGGAGCAGTGTGGGCAGTGTGAGCAGTGGGGGCAGTGTGAACAGTGAGGGCAGTGTGGGCAGTGTGAGCAGTGTGGGCAGTGTGAACATTGTGGGCAGTAGGGGCAGTGGGGGGCAGTGTGAGCAGTGGGGGCAGTGTGGGAGTGTGGCAGTGAGGGCAAGTGTAGCAGTGAGGCAGTGAAAGCAGTGTGGGCAGAGTGGAGGCAGTGTGGCAGTGCAGCAGTGGGGGCAGTGTGGAAGTGGGCAGTGTGAGGATGTGAGCAGTGTGGAGTGGGGGCAGGTGGAGCAGGTGGGCAGTGGTGAGCAGTGTGGGCAGTGTGAGCAGTGTGGGCAGTGAGAGCAGGTGTGGGCAGTGGAGCAGTGTGTGGCAGTGTGAGCAGTGTGTGGGCAGTGTGTGAGCAGTGTGGGCAGTGTGGAGCAGTGTGGGCAATTGTGAAGAAGACTCCTTGTGGAAGTCATTGTTGATGTAGAAAGGGTGGACAGTGTGCGTAAGGGGTATTCAGTAGTTGGTAAGTGAGTGGCAGAGGAGTTTAGCTGGGTGTGGGCGGCAGTCGCAGAGCAGTGGTGGACAAGCGGGGGCAAGTCGGTCGTGAGAAGTGTGGGAAGGTTGTGTTTTTGGGAGAAGATCCTGCCAACGACCCCTGTCGGGCAGTGTGAGCAGTGTGAGCAGTGTGGGCAGTGTGGGCAGTGTGAGCAGTGTGGGCAGTGTGAGCAGTGTGGGCATGATTCCTAAAGGGAATCTGTCCTAATGTTCAGTGTGTGATGTTACATTGTTCAGCAGGTATGAACAATAAAGTTATAGTGGCCTCTCACTGAAGTAAGGGGGGGGGGGGCTATGACAAGAATAGGCTGGGTTACTAGCCACTCCCCAGGGAGTGAGGGGGCTGCTCTTCTATATAGTGTGGAGTAGTGAGGGAGCGGGGGGGGGAGAGAGGATATAGAGGGTGGAGGGGAGGGACGTGATTTCGTGTGCCGGGATGATAGTCTATATAGTGTGGAGTGAGTGTGAGTGGGGCTGCTCTTCTATATAGTGTGGAGAGACTGTGAGTGGGGCTGCTCTTCTATATAGTGTGGAGTGAGTGAGAGTGGGGCTGCTCTTCTATATAGTGTGGAGTGAGTGTGAGTGGGGCTGCTCTTCTACATAGTGTGGAGTAGTGAGTGTGAGTGGGGCTGCTCTTCTACATAGTGTGGAGTAGTGAGTGTGAGTGGGGCTGCTCTGAGAGAGTGCTGCCTGAAGTGGATGTCAGAGTGGGCAGACACTAGAAGGATGTTCTGCTGGAAGAGGCCAGAATGTGTATACTCTGCTAGAGAAGTGGCTGGGGCCTAGTGCAAGGTGGGATAGGGTACAAAGATGTACAATTCAGGGCATGTACTTGAAGATGGATACACCTCAGGCAGATATACACCTGGTGTAAGCTTTGAAGCATGGTAATGACTAAAGGAAAGAAGTGTCCATGAGGTGCATCCTGAAACCTCAGGATCCTCTAGGACTGGAGGCGCTGACCACTGAGGAAATCACCGCAAACCCGTCCTGACACTCCCCACACCACCGCAGAGATCCCCGGCCTGCTGTTTGCCTCACAGGTATGACCACAGCAGCCACAGAATACACTAGTAGCAAGAACATTCCCCAGAGGGTGGGGGAAAGAGGGCTACACCGGACAGAGTAACCAAATACCGGGATGTCCGGTTCAATACTGGACACCTGGTAACCCTAAGTAACACAATGGTAACACAATAGTAGCGCAATAATAACGCAAGGCTACAGCGCCACCATCACATTTTCCCATAAGAGCTTTTAGCTTCAAGCTACGTAACCTGAAAAACGTGGATTTTATGCAGAGTCCGTGGACAGGAAAATGCTTAGAGGACTTTGGGTAATGTCTTTACAAGTTTGGAAACTAATACATTATTTATTAATCATTATTTGTTTGATTTTTGGCTTTTATAAAGTCAGTAGAAGCTTTTCAGTGAGCTGACAGAATGACTTTGTTCAGACAAGCGAGGAAAACATATCAGATTTAGGCTCCAGGAGACAGCGTGGTGTATGTGGAAAAGCTTATTTATTTCTTGATTTATTTCATTTATTCTGTGCTTTTTGTTGCATGTACATAAAACTTGTGCATGGTTTACACAGACTGTTAGAGAACATTATTCATTGACCATGAACTATCCTTTGTATAAATATTTTGATGATTAATGCGCTAAATTATGGTCGGTCATCATTAGAATGATAATAGTTCCGCCTCTTACCACAGTGACAGTCACACAACCAAAACTAAATATTTACCATTGTTACATTTTTAGTGCGCACAATACGAAGAATTGGAGTTACAACAAAGGCGAAATTATAAACAGGTACAGCTATAAAATATATTATGGTGCTCAATTATCTGCAGCATTATAGAAATGTCTGCCGCATACGCACCGCATTAGAACGTACGCCAGACTCAGTATCAATCTGAATGTAAAAATATACAGAGGCTTAACTCTGAAACTGATATGATATTGTAATTCAAAAGTGAAGATAAGAATCACCAGGATATCTGGCGTGCCTTTGTACTTCAGGTCACGCTGTGCTACTCCGCTACAGTACATGCACAAGTATAAAGTATATATATATACTGGGAATCCAATGTATAACAGAAATCCCGGCCTTTTGTTTATATTCTTTGGAAAGGAGGCCTGCCAACATTAAAAACCCATGCGGCCGCAAGCAATGTTTCAGATGTAATAATGTATTATATTTGGGGATAATGTGATGGATGTCGAGCGATGCTAAGACTTTAAAATATTGCTCAGGTTTTATCTTAAGACACTTTATAATCTGTCATTCGTAATGCGATCGGTTTTCAGGGCCCGCCCGTGCTTCTGTCCGAGGCAGGATTATTTTATCTCAGCCACACTTGCTACACTACTTGTGTGGCAATGTTATTAGACATAAACAAGCAATTGTGATTTACAACACTGATTTCATTGCGGTTCATTGAAATTATAATGAAGAGTTGTTTACAGAAAGAGGTTTCTAAAATACACGATTGTTGCAAATTGGAACTGCATTGAAACTTGGGATGGACGTCTTTCTTTTTACAAAAGATGTAGGGGCTTATTCTATATAGGTAAATGGGGCATTACGGACGAAAAAGACCCTTCGGTTGAAATAGAAAAAGCCCCTTAGGGTTCTCTGTATCAACTTCGACCTGCGTCTCTGTATTAATATTAATTGCGTCTTTTCCGGTACAGTACAGTATGTCTACGTTGGTCTGCGATGAGGTGAGGGATTTATGGAGCAATGGGAGCAGCGCAGGGCAGAGTTACATCTCCACGCTGGCACAGCGTATTAACAAATGTGTGACCTGCGTTACTTTTGTTGATGGTTTTCTGTTACTTTTCTCTGTCTCCTGAGTCGTGTCTTTTTATAGCGCACAATACAAGCGCAGCGATCGCCAAATTGTACAAGAGCAGAAATACTCCCAATAAATATGTCACTTTTCAGAGGCACAAAATGCGAATGTGTTTCACACAGATGTGTCGGCGCTGGCCGCTTCCTCGTACAAACCCCATACAGGTGTTTTGTTGTTGCAGGATGAGCCAGAGATCTGGAAACTTAAAGCATGTGAGAGAATGCGTGGGCGCTGATCACAGGGTCTAATAGAAGATCCACCATGTCTTTCCTGTAAGGTATTATCTTTATCACAGCGCCCTTATACTGTACCTGGTACAGCGTGGGCCCGGCACGCCAGTGGCTCTTATAATGTACAAGCGCATGGGCCCGGGCACGCCAGGGCCTCTTATAATGTACAAGCGCATGGGCCTGGGCACACCAGGGCCTCTTATAATGTACAAGCGCATGGGCACTTGCTCGATCTGCTGTGGGTGAGCGGATTGATTGCTCCGATGGAAGCACCGGAGATGCGGTGGGACTCTACTGGTGCCGGACCTACGGCACTGTAAAGCTTAACATGTATCTGTGTGTAGATAATTTGGGATTTAAGAGTAACTTTTAACATATGTTTCTAGGTATTAAGGGTCTTTTTGTGGAAAAATTGGTTTGTTTTATATGAGTTAGATTTTAAAAAAAAAGAAACAAAGATGCATTTTTAGTCTTGTGTGAATTTTTTTTAATAGTTCTAAGGAATTGGAAGCACAAGGGGTTAGGTATCATGCTTCAGACTGAAAGAATGTAACGCCCGTAGCATCAGGACTCTGTACTGTACATACAGGCCAATCCAACTGAAAATATCCCATGGACGCCGCTCGTACGGTTACTAAAGGCCAATCCATGCAATCACAGGGGACGCGCTCTGTATGTACATAAGGCGCCCATCCAACTGCAATACTCCAGGGGGACGCGTCTGTAGTGTACATACAAGGCCAATCCAAATGAATATCCAGGGGACGGCGTGTAATGTACATACAGGCCAATCCAACTGCAATATCCAGGGGACGCGCCTGTACTGTACATACAGGCCAATCCAACTGCATATACCAGGGAACGCGCTCTGTACTGTACCATACAGGCCAATCCAACTGCAATATCCAGGGGGAGACGCGCTCTGTACTGTACATAAGGCCAATTCCAACTGCATATCCAGGGACGCGCTCTGTACTGTAAATAAGGCCAATCCAACTGCAATATCCAGGGGAACGCTTCGTACTGGAATACAGGCCAATTCCAACTGCAATATCAGGGGACGCGATTGTACTGTACATAACAGGCCAATCAACTGCAATATCCAGGGGACGCGCTCTGTACTGTACATACAGGCCAATCCAACTGCAATATCCAGGGGACGCGCTCTGTACTGTACATACAGGCCAATCCAACTGCAATATCCAGGGGACCGCGCTCCTGTCCTGTATACCGGCCAATCAACTGCAATATCAGGGGACGCGCTCTGTACTTACATACAGCTCCTCCAACTGCAATATCCAGGGGACGCGCTCTGTACTGTACATACAGGCCAATCCAACTGCAATATCCAGGGGACGCGCTCTGTACTGTACATACAGGCCAATCCAACTGCAATATCCAGGGGACGCGCTCTGTACTGTACATACAGGCCAATCCAACTGCAATATCCAGGGACGCGCTCTGTACTGTACATACAGGCCAATCCACTGCAATATCCAGGGGACGCGCTCTGTACTGTACATACAGGCCAATCCACTGCATTCCAGGGGACGCGCTCTGTACTTACATACAGGCCAATCCACGCTCAATATCCATGGACGGCGCTCTTGTACTGTACATACAGGCCAATCCAACTGCAATATCCAGGGGACGTGACATTACCGGGAGATCTCCAGGGAATTCTTTCATATCTTCAGTATTGAAAAGTTGCACGCAGAAATAACATTTGTTGTGTTGTTAAACTTTTGATTATTAAACCCAAATGCTGGGTGAACTAACCAGCGCTGCGCAAAGTGGGGGGCGTGGGGCGCGGGGCGCTAGATTTTCTGGGGGGGCGTGGCTGTCACAGACGCCCCGCGCTTCCCCGAAGGCATTTGAAATAAATGCCGGGTATCGCGTAAGGCCCCTATAACTTCTTAACTTACCTTGATTCCAAAGACGCTTCTCCATGGCAACTGGCGTCACACGATCCAGCAACGTCATTTGACGCCGGAGCAGTGCGGGGTGGGTGGGGGGCTGGGAACGGGAGCCAGAAGGTAGAGGAGAAAGGGGGGCACATGAAGGTAAGTTTGCGCACCCCTGAACTAAGGGACCGATTTAGGGTTGACAAACACCAGTGAAGTTGTAGCACTAACATTTGTGGGGCACAAAAGGGAGGTTTGCAACCCGTAAATACTAAATTTGCCCCCCCACAAGATAAATGGCATTTTAATGCGCTGTTTGGTGAAATTACAACCTGACAGACTATTCCTAAAAATGTTTTAATTAGTTCTATATGGCCCTACAGCGATTAAATAGCACCTGTCTTGCATTTGCATCCAATTTATAGCACTTTTAACTGCTGTTCTTAATTTAAGAAGAATTGTGAACCCACATGGACCGGGTGCAAATTAGATTACACTATGTAAATACATTTATTTTACCGCGGATTTTGATAAAACACGGCTGTTTGGACGTGGCCAAGAAGCAGGAGAAGAAGGGAAAGCATGAATAGGGTAATTCTAGTTACAGACAAGGGTCACACCCAAAAGAGTTTCCTTTTTAAAGACATCTGTTCACGCAAATATGTGCAAACATCACGCACGTGTAATTGTGACGGAGGTACAATATGTGCATAAGCAATCACGCTAATCTAAGACCTGATTAGCATCATTTTAGACCAGATACTAATAGCTCTGCAGCGGCTAACTCTAAATCACGAAATAAACCCAGAAATTACATGGGCCAAGCGCTAATATTGTAACCCTGTTTTTACATTTGTCCTGGTGTTCCACTTGCCTGGGTCGGGATTATAACACCCACAGAGGATCACCAATCATGTGACTTCCTAGTCAATCTTATGATTTACAATATTTGAACAATAAACCACTGCTTCTAATAGCTTTAACCCTTTGAGTGCCGGAAATGGGCTGCAGCACCAGAGTGCCACCGCCCCTGCGTGACGCACGATCACGTGACCGCGTCTCCCTTGATTGTCCGTCACTGATGACAGAAAGGAAGGGGAGACGTCCCCGCGCATCTCACTTAGTCACCGTGCAGGGTCTTTAGTACATGGAGCCCCTGCAGTGCCAGACCTCGTGACGTAGTAGCTACGCCCATAGGGCGCCCTAAGGGTTAAATTACAAGGTCTTGTCTTTCCACACATAGTAATATTTTTCCGTGACATTTTTAAGTCAAATGCTGTGTTTCAACATGTTTTCTGATCATGAGTTAATGTCTATTCTACAAACCAGACGCACTAAGGTTATAGTTTATAACGCAAAATATTCATTAACGTTTGCAAATGTGCCCTTTTTGCCATGAAAAATTTAGCAAAAATCTGCAAAAAGGAGCAAAGCATTTAAAGTGAATACGCATTGCAAATTCATCACCATTTCTCTTAGATTTAAATAAAATCTCTTAAAGCTGCAGTTCAGTTTTTTATTTTTTTTATTTATTTTTTTACTTCAATAGTTTCATGTGGGCAATCTCTAATTACCTAAAGAACTGTATAGCTGCAGGTCAATTCTTTCTCCATGTATTGATAGGCAAAATTTGGTGACATAATTAGTGAAGGAATCTGTTTATATTCTGCTTCAGTCCGTCAGTGGAAGCTTATGAATATTCATGAGCACTCCTGCACTGACATGTGCTAGAGGGAGGGCAGGGCTGACAAAGGGGTGTGCCGGGGCTTGTGACAGGACATGAAGGGGCAGTGCCTTAGCAAATGGCTGTTAAAATAGAATATAAGAAAATTGGTCTTTCAAAGTTGTTTTTTTAAAAACAGAAAATGCTAAAAGTATTTTTTCTTACTACAGAACTGATTTATTAAAAAAAACACACATGCAGGATATTGACTGAACTGCAGCTTTAAAATTTGCATTCATTTTTCTTACTGCGGAAGCTATAAATAGAACACACACCATGTGGACTGTGCAGGGGGGGGGTATTAACACCGTCTTAATACACACACAGTATACAATGAAAATAAAAAACATAGTTATTTTGGCTAAAGAGGAGGGTTGGGAAGGTGCTGGTGATCGTGCTGGTGATCGTGGTGGTAATCGCGCTGGTGATCGCGCTGGTGATCGTGCTGGTGATCGCGGTGGTGATCATGCTGGTGATCGTGCTGGTGATCGCGCTGGTGATCGCGGTGGTGATCGCGCTTGTTGATCGCGCTGGTGATCGCGCTGGTGATCGTGGTGGTGGCAGGAAAAGGCTACTAGAGACACGAGTTAATCACAGCCAAACTGATTTAGAGTTTACTGTCTCCATGTCGCCAGCTTTTGAGGAGGCACAGATTAAATCACAGATTATGTGGAATTGTTGCTTTGGATACTGTAAATTGGTTCCAAATGAAAATAGATATTGAAGCTGGTTGGCTGTGGGAATAAATTGGCATATTACCACCAATACACCTCCACTCTCAAACTGCTACTATAACACTCTTATTAAATCACTACCACCTCAGCCACGCCAACTGCTCTCCACCCTAAACAATCTGCTATGACCCTTCCCATATCTCTCGGATAAGCCACCATCCCCCCTCTCAGCCATGGACCTTGCCTCCTACTTCTCACAAAAAAATAATATCTGTGCTTTCTTCACCACTGCTGCCCCCCTCCCCTGCCATCCAGCAAACCTACCCACCCCTGCCATCCACCAAACCTACCCCTTCCCTTCCTTCTGCCCAACCTCTGACAATGATCTCCTCGCAATCATCAAACGCTCTGATCTCACCACATCCACTTCTGACCCCATTCAACACTCCCTCCTTCCTCCTGTCCTCCCCTATCTCTCCTCCTTCTTCAAACTCTCCTTAACCAGCGGACAATACCCAGGCTCCTTCAAAACTGCAGAAGTCATCCCTCTCCTCAAAAAAACAACTCTCGACCACACCCTCCCCTCAAACTTTTACCCCATCTCACTCCTTCCATACTTCTCCAAACTCCTGAATCACATCATTAACAATCAACTCTCCACCTTCATCTACACCATTCCCATTGTCTAGTCTGGCTTCCGTCCCTCACACGATACTGACACTGCCCTTCTCACCATCCACAACTTTCTTTCCCAAGCTCGTGACGAAGTTGAGACATTAGGGGGTCTGACGTAAACAGCATTAGGGTCAAAGCAGCCATTTTGTTTGACTACTTTTGTCAGCCATCTTGTCATTGTTCTAGTCCTTGTATGTCATTTATGTTGTAATGTGCTGTGTTTGTGTCATCCATTTTGTCTTCTGTCTGTATGAAAGCTGCATGAAAGTTATAGTGGGTTAAAAGATGTTTCGCTCTCAGTGTTTACCAGCTCTGGCCAGCCCAGCTGCAGAAGGAGGCAGGGGGCATACAGCCTTGAGGAGTGAGATTAGAATTAGAGAAGACTTCTCACATTTGAGTGCCAGGTGAAGTCTTGAGAAGTGCGATCAGAATTAGAACCGACTTCTCAGCATTCGAGTGCCTGGTGGACTCAGAGATAGAAATCATTTGTCACGTATGTATCATTTCATTTTTGTTATGTATTACAAGATTATGTCATTTTAGTTGACGCACACTTACATCATTTGTTATGTATTACTGTCAGGGTCGCCTAGACCTCCTGCCTAGCCATAGCTTCCTTGTACACTGGGTGTGCTGCTGCCTTCTGTTGGCTCTGGGTTCCTCTGTCTGTCTGTCTTCTTGTTGCTCCTGTCTCTGTCCTTTATAGCTTGCTTCCTGTCTGTTACTTTTGCCTTTGCTTCTAGTCAGACTCCTATGCACATGCCTGTCTTTGATCCTGATCTGTTTATGTACCTGTTCCTGTATTATAGTCTGTTCACTGTAAAGGCCCTTGCTAGTAATCTGGCTTGTCCTTGTTTGTTCCTTGCTCCCCGGTCTCAGTCCCTGCTCCCCATTCTCAGTCCCTGCTCCCGGACCTGTCCTGCCCGCCTGTCCTGTTCCAGTCTCCTCGTTGCCGACCTCTGCTTGTTACCTGACTTCGCTACCTGCCGCCTGCCTCGGACCCCTGCTTGTTACCTGACTTCGCTACCTGCCGCCTGCCTCGGACCTCTGCTTGTACCTGACTTCGCTACCTGCCGCCTGCCTCGGACCCCTGCTTGTGACCCCTACTTCGCTTCCTACTGTTCTGGCCACCGAGATCCTATCCTAATTGTCACAGGAGTCTCCCGTGACAATTACAAACTTACATCAGTTTTAGTATTGTTATGTATTACAAAATGATGTAATATTTAGTGACGCGCAAGCCCTCCATAAAGGGGTGGAGTTTTAGTTTTTAGGGTATAAATATATGGCATACCGTGTTATCTGGGAGAGAGCTTTTTGTTTTGAAGCTGTCTCCGCTGTGTGCACTCTGAATAAACTCATTTGATAACTAAAATGCTTTTTGTAACATTTTTACAACTTTCACACTCGCCACTCCAAACTGGCGAGTTTCCTCCATCCTCATCCTCCTTGACCTCTCTTCAGCCTTTGATACTGTTGATTATATCACTCATCTCCACCCCCACCAACCTCGGTATCACTGACACCCCCCTCTCGTCCTATCTCTCCCACCACTCCTACTCTGTCACCTACAAATATTCATCCTATCCGCCCATTAGCTTCCAAGTGGGTGTGCCCCAAGGCTCCGTCCTTGGTCCTCTACTCCTTTCCCTCTACACTGCCCCCCTCTTTGACCTCATCTACACCCATAGATTCAAAGTCCAATTTTTTCCAGACTGAATTTCTCTACTTTCCTGCTTCCTCCACCCTCCCATCCTCCCCAATCCCTATTCTCCTTCCCCCCCTCACCATCTCACCCTACCCTTCTGCTCGCAACTTTAGAGTCACCTTTGAACCTTCCTTCCTCTTCGCCCAGCACATCACCTCAATCAGTACCACCTGTCGCTACCACCTATACAACATAAGAAAAATGTGTCCACTCATTTCTCTCTCCTCAGCCAAACTTCAAATCCGCTCCCTCATCTTCACCTGTCCCGACTATTGTCTCGGTCTCCCCCTCTACTCCTCCATACCCCTCCAACAAATCCAAAACGCTGCAGCCCGTACACTTCTCAATCTCTCCCACTCTGTCTATGCCACCCCTCTCCTCTCCCAACTTCACTGGCTACCCATCCAAAGCTATCTTCCTTCAAATTCCTCACCTTGGTCTACAAATCTCTCCTTGGTCTTGCCCCTCCTTACCTTTCAATTATTTCTTGCTACACACCTTCCTGTCCTCTTCGCTCCCTGACTGCCATAACCCTCAACCCCTCCCTCGACCCCTTTATCTTCTCTCAATTCTGATCATTTGCCTTACTCCCCCCTCCACTGGAACAAGCTCCCTCATCATATTCAATCTGCCATCTCCCTATCTATCTTCAGAAGCCAACTAAAACTCATCTCTTCATCATATTGCATGATTCCCCATTAACCTCCTATCCCATCCCCAGCCTCCCCAACGCCCATGATCTCCTCTGCCCTCACCCCTTCCTAAACCTTCCAAACATCTATCCAAAACCCTCCAGAGTCACCCACCTCATAGATCCAATTGCATCCGCTGTCCTCACTGTCGGACCCATCACCATACCACCGACAAGACCTGACCCCAACTCCTGCCCACTAACCAAGCAAGTTTTACTAACAAATGTACAGTGCCCTGAATAAGGGCACAATATAAATACAATTATAATCATGACCAGTGCCAGCGGCATCCTTTCATAGTTTAGTTCTTTTTTTTATACTACAGTATTTTGTGGTTGAACAAACACACCGGAACTCATACAACATTGACAGCCACGGACATATCATCCACGTTTGTAAAGTGCTTGTTCTATGTGTGTCCTGCTGTAACTATTTCATCTGATGCAGGGTTGAGAAAGAGGTCCCAAGGATATACTGTACTACATTTATTTACATTGTTCCACTGAGAGAAATGTAATGAGACGTGAAAGCCTGTGACTGAAAACCTAAGATGCTGCTGACTGAGCTGCCACAATGCCATTCAGTCCATGACATATCACCACTACCATCAGCATCCACTTGTGTCTTCCGCCACCACCATCTGCAGCAGCAGCACCAGTTGCCATCTTTCCCGTGGCCTTGTTTCATATTGTTTTTACTGTTGTGTGGGAGCTCAAACAAGCCAGCATTGGCAGCCACGGAAAAAACCTCTATATTGGAACATTGCTTGTTCTGTGCACGTCCTAACTGTTTCATCTCTGACAGGCGGGGGACTCAAGGACATACTCCTTTTATTTTAATTTGTTCCCTGTAAAAATACTCATATATGTACAAAGTGCTGTTTTGTGACTTCTGCCACCGCAGCAGCCAGGTCTAGTGAGAGAAATGTAATGAGCAGTGAGAGTCTGAGCATTACACGCTGAGCTGCTGCTGACTTAGCTGAATGGAGGAGGAGGAGGAGGTGGAGGAAGAGGAGGAGGTGATGGAAGAGGAGGTGGAGGAGAATTTTAATGAATCTTGCCAGTTCTCAACATGTGGGTATGCTAGGACACCAGAAGAACTACTCGTGAGGGAAGAGTAATGGTCAAAGACATATTGCAGGACTATCACATTACTACAGGAGGAGGTTGAGGGAGAAGGCTTAGGGAGGAGCGGAAGGGTAACTGAGGGAGAGATTAAGGCAGAAGCAGATTTGGACATGGCAGATGATGATGGTGGTGGTGTTGCATGATGATGATGATGGTGGTGTTGCATGATGATGATGATGGTAGTTGTGTTGCATGATGATGATGATGATGGTACTGGTGTTGCATGATGATGGTACTGGTGTTGCATGATGATGATGATGGTGGTGTTGCATGATGATGGTGGTGTTGCATGATGATGATAGTGTTGCATGATGATGGTGGTGGTGTTGCATGATGATGGTGGTGGTGTTGTATGATGATGATGATGGTGGTACTGGTGTTGCATGATGATGATGATGGTACTGGTGTTGCATGATGATGATGGTGGTACTGGTGTTGCATGATTATGTGTACTGGTGTTGCATGATGATGATGATGGTGATTGGTTGTGTGGTGCGGTTGCATGATGAATGTGTGTGTGTTAATGATGATGTGTTATGATGATGTAGGTTGCATGATGATGGTAGTGGTGTTGCATGATGATGGTGGTGTGTTTGTATGATGATGATGAGGTGGTACGTGTGTTGCCAATGCACATGATGAGGTGGGTGTTGCCATGATGATTGGTGGTGTTGCATGATGATGATAAGTGTTGCATATGAGGTGGTGGTGTGGCATGATGATGGTGGTGTTGCATGATGATATATGTTGCAATGATGATGGTGGTGGTGTTTGCATATGTATGGTGGTTGTTGCTGTGTGAATGGGGTTCAGGTGATGGATGTGCAGATGATGTGATGGGTGTTGCATGATGATGGTAGTGGTTTGCATGATGATCGAGGTGTTCATGTGTGGTAGTGTTTGCATGATGATGATGGTAGTGGTGTTGCATGATGATGATGTGGTGGTGTGGTTGCATGATGTGTTATTTGTGGTGTTGCATGATGATGAGATGGTATGGTGTTGCCTTCATGATGATGGATCGGTGTGTAGGTTGCATGGATGGTAGATGGTGGTGGTGTTGCATGAGATGATGATGATGTGGTGTGTTTGCATGATGAGGTGGTGGTGTTCCTCTAATGTGATGAGATGGGTGTGTGTTGCATGATGATTAGATGAGATTGTCTTAGATGATGATGGTTTGCATGATAGGTGTGTGGTGTGGTGGTCTATGATGGATGATGGTAAGTGGTGTTATGCATGAATGAGTATGATGGTGGTGGTGCATAATGATTTGTCATAATTGTGGGTGCATTGATGATGATGATGGTAGTGGTGTTGATGATGATGGTAGGGTGTTTGAGGATGATGATGGTAGTGGTGTTGTATGATGTAGGTGATGGTGTTGCCGATGATGATGATGGTAGTGGTGTGTGCATGATATGATGTGGTGTTTGCATGATTGTGATGTGTTATGATGTAGTGGTGTTGCATATGTGATGATGATGGGTGTTGCATGATGATGGTGTTGGTGCATGACATGGTGGTGGTGGTGCATGATGATGATGATGTGCTGGTGTTGCATATTGGTGGGTTGCCTGATGTGTGGGATGTTCATTATGGTGGTGCTTGATGATGCTAGGTGGTTGCATGATGATGTGGTGTGTTGCTGTGATGGGATGATGATGGTGGTGTCGCATGATGAATGGATTATGTGAGTGGTGGGCATGAGTGATGATGGTGTGTGTTTTGCATATGATATGATGGTGGTTGTTGCATGATAGATGATTTGAGTGCATGATGATGATGTGGTTAGGTTTTGCTGGATGATGGGTGGTTGTGTGCTACTGATTATGAGTGGTGGTGTTGCATGATTTAGATGATGGTGGTGTGTTTGCATGATGAATGATGATGGTGGTTGTTGCATGATGATGGTAGGTGGTTGTTGCATGATTATGATGGTGGTGTGGTTGCATGATGATGGTAGTGGTGTTTGCAATGATGATGATGGTGTGCATTATGATGGTCGGTGTTGCAATGTATGATGTGGATAGTGGTGTTGGCATGACTGATGAATGATGTGGTGGTGTGCATGGTGGTTGTGTTCATGATGATGATGTATATTGGGCATGATGTGTGATGTGTTTAGATGATGAATGATGGTGGTGTTGCATGATACTGTAGTAGTGTTCCTATGGTGTTGCTTCATGTGTGATTATGTGGTATTATGATGATGAATGTGTGGTTTCATGAGATGATGATGATGGTGGTGTTGCTGGAATGGATGGTGGTGTTGCATGAATATTAGTGATGGTGGTATTGTGCATGATGATTTGGTAGTGGTGTTGGCATGATGATGATATTATCGGTGTTGCATGATGATGATAGGTATGTGTCTGCATGAATATGATGGTAGTGTGTGTCGATGATGAGATTAATGGTGGTGGTTGCATGATGATATTGATGGTGGTGTGTGCAATGATGTGATTTATGGGGATGTGTGGTAGGTGTTGGCATGATGATGATATTTTTACGTATGGTAGGTGGTTGCATGATGATAGAGTGGTGTTGCTATATGTATGGTTTCTTTGATGAGTGGTGTTTGCATGAGATGATGATGTGATGTATCAGCGTGGTGGGTGTTGCATATGATGAGAGGGTAGTGGTGTTGCATGATGATATGTAGTGGTTTTGGCATGATGATGATGAGGTGGTGTTGCATGTATGATGATTGTGGTGGTTTGGTGGTGTTGCATGATGAGGAGTGCTGATTGTGGGGTGCCATGATGACTGATGGTATTGGTGTTTCATGCATTATGAGATGGTGTGTTGCAAGACGATTGAGTGGTGTTGCATGATGATGATGTGCTGGTTTTGCATGATGATGATGGTGGTGATGGTATTGCATGACGATGGTGGGGGTGTTGCATGATGATGAAAGTGTTGCATGATGGTGACGCTGGTATTGAACAA
The DNA here is from genome assembly GCA_036426205.1 of Ascaphus truei. Classification (NCBI taxonomy): domain Eukaryota; kingdom Metazoa; phylum Chordata; class Amphibia; order Anura; family Ascaphidae; genus Ascaphus; species Ascaphus truei. Next base: position 157,862 of record WSYH01000588.1, on the reverse strand, counting down.
CCAGGGGAGGAAAGTGACTCTGATCGTAGTGGAGGAGGTGATGATGTGATCATTTTAGGGTCGCTGGTGGTAGCAGCAGTGAGGAAGGTGATGATAGTCGAAAACTCTCTTAGCTGCAGACAGCCATGGCCACCATAACTAGTAGGACTTGTGCTCTTATTCCACTAAAAAAGTGAGTGCCCTGTCCTGCACAGTTACACCTACGCCCTGTGTAGAGTAACTGGAGATTTTCCTTACACCCTCAAAGACTGTCCTTGAAACGAGGAGAAATACTGTCACTATAGGAAGAGCCGGTGAAACTCTACCGGTTGCAGAGCCAAGCTTTAAGCTTAGGGGTTGGAAGGGAGAGGGAGAACAAGTGCACTTCTTTTGCCCCTTGCCCTCTTACTCCTGTCCTCTTCCTCCTGTCCTCTTCATAACTACCCCCATTCCAAATCCGGGGGGCAATTGAGAGCACTATACTGAAGCAACAGAGTATATCATTAGTTTTGTGACACCAAACAGAAGCAAATGGAAACTGTCACATGAACCTTTAGATATTGTTGATTTTTGCTAAATGTTGTTGTTCTGCCATTTTGGCAAAATTCTGTTAAAAACGGTAATTAGCTGTAATCTGTAATCTCTCAAAACTGCTCGACACCCCTTTTCATTAATTCTAGAGCATTGTAAGCTAAATGCGTACATCTCTAATGTATAAAAACTTGATAAAAATTCTTCAGTACTGATGGACAACATTGAAATTAATATATACATTCCTGACAAAGATTTGTTGTTCCAGTCCCAAAATCCTCACACATTGCCTAAACTACAGATATTTGGGGGCATGGATACGCGAACAAGCATTGAATCATTTCGTCCCTTTTTAGCTGCCACACTTTCCTTTGAACAGCAATTAACCTGAAGCTTCAACTGATGTATTGCAGAACTGGAACTAGAAAGTCCAGGTGTGGCATCAGACCCAATCAAAAGACAGTTTTGCCCTTTTGGTCATGTATCTGGTACTGTTTAATGGCAGCTGTGGAAGCGACAAAATGACACACTCTGAGCTCATCTGTGCCCATCCACAGAAATTCTCTAAGACGCTAGAACAATCTTGCACAACCTGTTTATAGCATGTACAGTATAAACATTGTTGAGTGGCTTGATTTTCACAAAAATAACAATAGATTAGAATGAGGCGTGGACAACACCTTTTTTACGGGGTTATTAAATCCCTCAACACGATGGTAACATAACTAAGGAAGTAAATAAGGTGACAGAGTTTCAGAGGAAAATAAAAATACAGATGCAAAGATTGAAGCGCAACTCACTGGAACCACACGTGGGGTAGAAAACCCCAAATCGTGCAATTCTGTATATTAAAGTGTGTATTCCGAGGTAGAAGGGCGATCGATGCACTCACAGGATCGCTGGAAAAAGTAGGCATGTAATGCACTTAAACTGGGAAATCAGCAGTTAGACTGTGGGAATATGACATCAAGCCTCAGGATAGAATGGATATCCTACACCCAATGGTGTTGAAAGGGTGTCCAGGATCACTTAAGGTTTGTGAGTATATCAGAAATCCTCTCCAGTGCGTTTATAGAGAGAAGGAGAATGGACATAGTGCAAGTATTGCTTTTCATAACAATGAAAAAAAGTAAACATAGGGTTAAACTCACATGCTACAGGTAACAAATAGGCATGGAGACCACCCAGGTCACAGCGCGGATGCCGACACAGACCTCCGCCGATGCTCCAATCCGGATTCCTGCTCCACAATGGTAGATATTCTATGCTAACATCGCCAGCCTCCACGGGAAGAAGGGGAGCAGCACACAAATGTCCCAATGGACACAGAGGGGGTCACAGCAGTGGAAAGTCCAGCCCCACGCGTTTCACAGTTAAACTGCTTCCTCAGGGGAATCAGTATGATTGGGTTTCAGAAGCTCCAATGTATACAGCCCACCATTCTGTGACATCACATTCAATTTATAAAACTTTATTAAACAAACAGAGCAGCCTCTACAACCAAGGCTCAACAGCAAGATATTAAAACAAAAATACAAAAGATAATGGAGGTCAGTTTTTATGAGTCACAATTCATTGACTAATATAAAATGAAAAGGAAATGATTGGATAAATGGGGAAATGTAGCCGTGAGAATTCAACAGCATGATAAATATTGGATGGCTTGTCCAGTATAATACATACACACGCCAATTGCGCAACCACTCCCAAGCCACAGTGCAACCGCATCTCGGATACACTGAAGGCAATATAACACTAAGCAGAATAACACTAACCATCTCTTTAAGGCATCTTCTGTACAGACAATGAAGTATTAAACACATTTTTGGCTTATTCCAGTAATTACATCTGCTAAACTCACTTCCCATTCCTAAAGCCTAACCCCAAGTAGAATGTGGCGCGGTGTGGCCACTACTTCTAGAGGCCGGAGACCGCACATACAATAAACAACAGGGAAAACATAACTGCGACGTTCGGAAAAGAAGGAACTTTAGGGATGTGATTGCTGAAAATCTGGAAGTATTTCAAGATACTAAATACAAATATATTGTCCATTGGTGAGCGCATTTTCCTTCTCCCTATTCTTGGTGCAGGTCAGAATTCTAGCTCTCTTTGCATTCAGGGCCACGTGTTCCTGAGTGAGGGTATGTTATAAGACACCTTCTGGCTCCGGAAAACACTTTAATACCTTTTCACTTGAATGCGTTATACGTTGTTTCTTCAGGAAGTGCAAGGTGGCAAAGCACCACATACAAACATGCGCCATGTTTTGTTACTATTGCGTAATGTCCCATTGGAGCTACTCTACGATAACCCCATTTCCTCGATGTAAGAGCCCAAATTACTCAAGGCTAAATTACTTAAAAGATAAATCTGGAAACTAGACTTGCGAAGCTTTCGCCTGAGTTTGGAAACCATGCAAAAACAACCAATTTTGGCACGAAAAATCAAAAATTAGTCACAGCTGAGTCACAGGACTGGTCAAAATCCGCCAAGCATTTCAATGAATGATGCTCACTCCCACCCAAAGTCTAAAATATGGGGGTTTCCTCCTCTCCATCAAAAGACCTGTTTTGGGCTATGGGTGGGAGATAGCATCATTAAACGAAATGTAAAATGTTTGGCGAATCACTGGCGAAACAGCAAATTAATGGTGGAAATGTGTGATTTCTGGGAAACTTTTAGCCCTTAAAAGTTCTGTGAACTGGTTTGCCAAGAATAGATTTTGGTCAGAAAACCGCAAAAATGCATTTTGGAAGAGTTACCCAACCTCTACTGTTAACAACACTGAAACTACGCAAGCACAAAAACCAACACAAGTTATTTCCAATGTGTAATAACCCCTTCAAAGTAAATGTTAACAAATACGTGTAGCCAAATCATGTGTAAAACAACATTATATAGCGTTATTTAAATGTACTCAATGAACATTTTTCATAAAATACAGGATATCCACTATATGCCTAAAAAAACCGTGAATCAGTGGTCGAAATGTGAGAGCGCTGGGGGCGTGGTATGTTATATCACTACTTTCTATTTACAAATATGCAATTCCACTTTATTTTTTAAGGAAAATGTTATTTACATTTAAAAAAGCCTTTCATATTTATACAACATAAATATTATTTCTTCCTTTATAAGGTACAGTCCAACAAACTCAGCCACAATGTTCAATAAATGTAAATCTTTTTTTAAATCGGACACAGTAACACAATTTTTTTTAAATTAACTTTATGCACTGCCTGAAACAAGAACTTTTTCAGAGAAGGAACAGGTTATAAAATATTCCCTTTATTCTATTTCTGTTTTCCCAAGCTTAAATATTTTCAAATGAATTCAGGCACAAGCAACACCCAAAACTAAAAGGCCAATGTTTCAAATAGATGTTTTTGGCATAAAACTGACGCATGGAAATCTCTAATGATATTGCTTCTGTACGCCCCTATTTACTAACCTTCTTGTCTCAAAATGCACCTCGAGTCAAAAATGTTTTCGTCAAGTAGGTGTAAACAAATTTGGGCATATGGTGCACAAATGGAAATGGTACGTAGTAAAAAGAAATTGCACCTGTGAGCCAAGTAATTCAATCTGCGTCAAAATCACCCACTAAATTGAACCTGGTGTAAATCCGACAGTCTCTTAGTGCAGAATTACATCGCTATGTATCAGCTAAGAATGTATTTAATGCAGCACAGATGTTTAACTATAAATGTGAACAAAATTCATTATTTTCACCGTATGGTCACTATAAATATTATTACACTAATAATTTATAAAAAGTAGTACATGGGCCACTAAAACTTGTAGACACTCGAATAATATGTACGTGTCTTATTTACTGGCACATTTTAGTTAACAATAGGAAATAAGTCTTCCCTCTAATAAGAGATGCACTGACATTATATAGTGAGCAGAGAACCTGTGCAAGGTTAGGCTTACAGACAGTTCTACAGCAATTCACAAATACCATCTCATTTAAATACCTTGCAAGCTACAGAAGGTCATTTTTTTACAACTTGCAAACTGATTTCAAAATGCTAAGATACACAGTTCCCTTTCACAAGCAAATATAATGAGCATGTGAGATGCATACAACACTAAGGATATTACCTATTCGGAAATAATCCTCTTAATGGAGTATTACCTATCAAGATAAACTACAAAGTATTTGTTACCACCACACAGTAATAAACACTGTGGTAATTAAATAAAATGCAAAAAGGAAAGACAGAAATTAAAAAACAACTCAGAGTGTTTGTTCAGTACACAAACTGTGCAGTTTAGAACATACATAAATCTCCCACTTACAGTACATCTAACACGTGTTTTCAAGCCAGCAAGGTAATTAGTTGAGATCATTCCTAGTTATTACACCCCTAGTTTCCCTTTAGCATTTAATCACAATCGTACATTACGCTCATGCATGCAAGGGCAATATTTCCATCAGTCATGTTTATTATTTTGCATGCCAAACATTTTCACACTTCCAATATTTTTGTAAACCATCCATACTGTAGTTAAGCTGAGTGTTACATCAATCTTTAAGCACTAATGACATTTGTTACACAACTGATCAAATGTAAACTGATTCTAAAAATGGGATTCTAACTGGAATTTGGCTGTTTGGCAACAGAAACAATACAGCCAAGTTTATCTTGAACTAGTATTTATCTGAATCGTTAACCTTAAAGTGTAAATAAATACACTTTATACACTTTTTCGAACTCTATTAAATGAAAAATACGTATTGATATGACATGCATCTTAATTAGCTTTACTAATAGTGGAAAAGTGTTAACACAACAGGCTATCCAAAATAATATTTCCTTAACTAATGATTTTGTCATTTACAGAATACAAGCTCTCTCTTTCTAGTTCACTAAGGTAAATATAAAACAGCCTGAGGTATTGCATGTAACTACAATATGTTATTATTGGATCATACAGTACACTCTATTAAGTAACTTTTCTACATGTGGAAATGTTATGTTCAGAATTAGTATACCCCAGAGATTACTGCAATAGTAAATAACTTTGTCACGGTAACCCACATACAGTATCCTAGCACATGTAGTAAGTACCTTGCTGGCATTATACAACATACACAGACAATCATAAGGAGTTTGTAACTAAGCAGAAAGCTCAAGTGAATTACCTGGGCAGGAAAGGAGTCAAAGAAAGGGAATTTTGAATGTTTTTGTCAAGGGCTAATACTTGCCCCAGGGTAAGAGAGCTCTGTTGGAGCTGGTTCTACATTCCCTGCTATTATCTAAAAGGTTGTTTGGAATATTTTTGGTAATACAGTACTTGCTTAGTCAAGAAAATACCTTTTTACACACACACAACACTACCTGGAATTCACCCCTGCATTAGTTTTAAATGCGAGAACAAGACCCTTCCCCTGTTATAACATACAGTGTCCAATCTTTCCATGCCTCTTTCGAAAATAACATTTCTGATTTCGGTGGTGCCTGAGAAGTGTTATTTTTGACAGAGCCCACCTCACAATCCCTTTCATGCCATGCTTTATATCACACGAGTGGGTGTCCTTACCGTGGCAGGAGTAACCATGGCATGCGTGGCAATGCTTTAGGAAAAGTCGACATGAAGCAGCTATATGTTGCTAGAAGTCTATTCATTCAGGGTGCAGAGGGGGCTTTGCCAGCGCTGTGCAGGGCTCCCGGCTGCTCTATGGGTGAGGACTGGAGTCTTAAACTGTGAGTCTCCTGAACATAATCTGCTCGATTATAACAAACCAGCCAGATGGCTCAGTGCTCTGCGGATTAACCCTTTCACTGCCACGTGCCTGAGCCACACAATCTCAGCTAGCAGCGTTGTCACCCAGTGATAGTCCTGGCACTGCCAGTGTGCTCCTGTACAGTAGAAAGTGTTTGTTATGTGGATTAGACAATAATGTAACAATCAGTTTATTTGCAGACTTGGAGTTCTGCACACAACATATCTGGGTTCTCTCAGACACAATATATTATTATTATTACTATTATTATTATTATTATTATTATTATTATTATGGGAAAGCTCAATGTTGGGGAATGTTTAGGTCTCTAATGCTTCCCAATTTTGTGAAAACGGATAGAAGTGGCTACTAATTTGCTTTCTATTATCTTCTTTAAGATAAAATGACCTATTTATAGAAAATAAAACCGTGTTATGTGTTAGAAAGTATGTAATGTGTCCATCGAGTGTTCATGATTTTTTTTTTCAATCTTGCAAAAGTAGAGGTCCTTATTTATGAACAAAGGCAGTTACTGTATTATACACAATGTGTGTGAGTTATGTGTGAGTGATATTTAGACACCATAAATGGTTAATACATATGTAAGTCTATCTAATGTCCACAATAGTTAGTTTCCATATGTCCCTCGTTTGTACTTTGAAAAATGCAAAACTATTATGTTTATTGATACAGTAAGTGATTTTCATGCGGCCAAAATAAACATGTACTCAGCATGTGAGTTACTTATCATTACATGGGGGAAATGCTCAGCTATGTATGGGAAGACTTCGTGTAGTATATTTCTGCCATTATTAGCTGGACCTTTAAAATAAACCCGTTAGAGATTGAGAGCATTGTGTTACATTGAGATTAGGATGTAGTAGTTCCTTTTAGTTCCCTTTCCCCAAACTCCTTTTGTTCCTTTGTATTTCCATCTCACATTTCCCTTTTGCCTCTTCAAATATCTGTTGGCTCTGTGACCCTACCTGTGCCCTCTTCTCAGGAAATCCTACACCCTCTTCTGGGTCTGGGATTCTCAGTAGGATAAATTTCACTTCCAATCCGAGGCGTTTTATCAGTTTTCTCGATCAGAAGAAGCAAACAAAGCGGTTTGGAATAAATGTGCATTATACAAAGGGCCCCCCCTGCCTGGCCATCTCCCACTGGAAGTGTCTCAGAGGCACAGCACTCAGCTTCAGAGGAGCAGCACTCAGCTTCAGAGAGCAGGTCATCAGCTTCAGAGGAGCAGCACCTCAGCTTCAAGAGGGCAGAGCACTCAGCTTCAAGAGGCACAGCACTCAGTTCAAGGAGGAGCAGCACTCAGCTTAAGAGGAGCAGCACTCAGCTCAGAGGCACTAGCACTCAGCTTCAGAGCAGCAGCACTCGCTTCAGAGGAGCAGCAATCAGCTACAGAGGAGCAGCACAGCGCCAGAGAGAAGACCACTCATGCTAAGGAGGAGCAGCACTCAGCTCCAGAGGCACAGCACTCAGCTTCAGAGGAGCAGCACTCAGCTTCAGAGGAGCAGCACTCAGCTCCAGAGGCACAGCACTCAGCTTCAGAGGAGCAGCACTCAGCTCCAGAGGAGCAGCACTCAGCTTCAGAGGAGCAGCACTCAGCTCCAGAGGAGCAGCACTCAGCTTCAGAGGAGCAGCACTCAGCTCCAGAGGCACAGCACTCAGCTCCAGAGGAGCAGCACTCAGCTCCAGAGGCACAGCACTCAGCTTCAGAGGAGCAGCACTCAGCTTCAGAGGAGCTTCCTCCAGCACGCTGCTCACAGGGACAGTCTGTGGGAATAATGTGCTTCTCAGTGCATATTATTGTCAATGGTCTGAGCATTTTTCTAAAGTCCTCAAAGGAAAAAATATATAGTGAACCCGGCAAAGCGTTTCCTTGTCAGTCAGCCTGAGACTTCTCCATCAGAAGCAGCAGCAGCAGCAGCAGAAGGGAGATCAGCCAAGTGAGAGAGGTGGCAGGCTGGCAGGCTGGCTGCAGCAGGGGTGGCAGGAGCAGGCTGGCAGCAGCAGGGAGCACAGCCAAGTGAGAGAGGTGGCAGGGTGGCAGCAGCAGGGAGATCAGCCAAGTATGAGGGCTGGCAGGGTGGCTGCAGCAGGGGTGGCAGGGTGGCTGCAGCAGGGGTGGCAGGAGCAGGCTGGCAGCAGCAGGGAGATCAGCCAAGTATGAGGGCTGGCAGGGTGGCTGCAGCAGGGGTGGCAGGGTGGCTGCAGCAGGGGTGGCAGGAGCAGGCTGGCAGCAGCAGGGAGATCAGCCAAGTATGAGGGCTGGCAGGGTGGCTGCAGCAGGGCTGGCAGGCTGGCTGCAGCAGGGGTGGCAGGAGCAGGCTGGCAGCAGCAGGGAGCTCAGCCAAGTGAGAGAGGTGGCAGGGTGGCTGCAGCAGGGGTGGCAGGGTGGCTGCAGCAGGGGTGGCAGGGTGGCTGCAGCAGGGGTGGCAGGCTGGCAGCAGGTCTCACAGTATGTGCTCCCATGAGAATATACTGCTCCCCGGGCACTCCGTGTCAGGATAAGACATCCAGTTTAGGATCTGGAGAGGGTGCTTCATGTTGCAGCCGAGCTATGAAAACACTCAACCCCGCCCGCAATCAAAGGGTTAAAATAGACGCAGATAAGGTGGAGTCCTGAACTTCTCCTATTCCACCAAGTCCTATGGAAATGTGAGCCACTGGCTGCAATGAGCAGTGTACATGAGTACTGAGTACATGCCTCAGCACTGGCGCTGCTTTCTCTGCAGGGACCTGATAGTCCACTTTGTATAATAGTATATCTCTTACTGGGGGGATGGGGAGAGATGCATGAGCGTGTGTGTGTGTGTGTGTGTGTGTGTGTGTGTGTGTACTGTATATATTTGCATGCACACAACACGCCTTGTAATTTGAGATGTGACAGCTAAATCTTGCCAAAAATATGTGTACAGAAAAGTAAAACAGACCCGTTTCAGAAGGATCTGGACACACGTTTCTTATGGGGTTGGAATGATATATCTTTGATCTCACTGAGAGTGTATTTTATCATGTACATGTGCTTCTATGAACTCTCAAATAGATTCTGGGTTTAATTATGTTGTTTAAAACTATATTCATATTTGTTGGATCAGATATGTGGCATTGGTATGAGCAATAACTAAGGGATTTCAAAGCTATATGTTAGATGTGATTGCTCTTCTATGACCTGCTGCACCAGCAAAACTGCTTTATGTAACCTTCATTACAATGCTCAAGTGCTAAGTGGTGAGTACCACAACTTGTAGTAACCCAGATCTGATTTTCTTAGGTCCTTCACTGGGAATTAACTGCATTATGTATTTAGTTCACTCACACCATACATATCTCCCATAGGAAAAACAATGAACTCCATATACATATCATCACTGAATGTACAGTTACTACAAGGTACAAACTCAACTGTTCTCCTGTATTGCCAAAATAGCGTTACTTATCTGGTTATGTTATTGCAGTAATAGCACAAGAACACAGAAGTGTGTGCGTTTCCTGTCTTTGCGTACAATGAAACTGACGTGACGTGGTACTACAGAAATTAGCAATCCACATAACTGGGTCACTCAAGTATGTTACAGTGAAGTCAGGTCCTTCATCAGTGTCCTCTGCAACAGCGCCCCCAAGTGGCGGAGATATTGAAAGGATGGAGGAAGCCGTACCTTGCACACATGTCCACCCAGGCTGTGTCTCTGGGTGTGTGTCTCTGGGTGTGTGTCTCTGTGTGTGTGTCTCTGGGTGTGTGTCTCTGTGTGTGTGTCTCTGTGTGTGGGGGCAGGAAGTTACACTCACACAATTCATGCAGCAATACATCATATCCCACTGAGAAATGTTAGTTCACACCTATTCTAGTAATGGTAAATGGTGCATGGCTCCTGAAAGTAAGACAGGGAAGGGACACGATGCAGAAGATGGGTAAGCGGTTAGCTTATAAAACTGTAGACCTTGGTTCCACCAAAGGGAGAGCTACAGTATCTATAGTGTTAACTCCATTGCCATTTGGGCTTGCAATAAATGGATCAGGAGTTATGTGTGTTTCAGGTGCACACTATCAGGGGAGAGCCAGGACAAGTATCCGGGGCATGGAGGCTGTGGGGGACTCAGCCGGCGCTGGAAGTCGGCCGGGCCCAGCTTCTGTGTCCTGCTTCCAGGGCCTCTGGCTTACCACGTTGGGCACCAGCCCACCGCTCTCCCCAGCTGCTGCCTGCATGCCTCTTCCCACGCCATCCTCTCTCTCCCACCGGTGCGTGTCAGAAGCTGGGTGCCCCAGAAATTCAGGTACCCCCGGGGGGAGAGGCAGGTCCGACGTGGGAAGAGGCAGGCAGCAGCTGGGAAGAGCCGAGGCCCGGCGGTGGCAACCAGAGGTAATTGTATTTTGAGGGAGGCAGTAGTGATAATTGTATTTTGGGGTGGTGATGGTAACTATTATTTGGGGCTGGTGGTAATTGTATTTGGGGGTGGTGGTAATTGTATTTGGGGGTGGTGGTAATTGTATTTGGGGGTGGTGGTAATTGTATCTGGGGGCGGGCGCTGGTGGTAATTGTACTTGTGGTGGTGGTAATGTTTTTTTTGGGGTGGTGATGGTAACTGTATTTGGGGGCATGTGGTAATTGTATTTGGGGGTGGTGGTAATTGTATTTGGGGGTGGTGGTAATTGTATTTGGGGGTGGTAGTAATTGTATTTGGGGGGATGGTAATTGTATCTGGGGGCGGGGGCTTGTGGTAATTGTACTTGTGGGGGTGGTAATGTTTTTTTGGGGTGGTGATGGTAACTGTATTTGGGGGGCTGGTGGTAATTGTATTTGGGTTGGGGGTTGGTAATTGTATTTGGGGGTTATAGTGGTGTTTGTGTCTGGGCTGGTGTAGTGGTGTTTGTATTTAGGGGGGTGTAGTGGTGTTTGTATTTAGGGGGATGTAGTGGTATTTGTATCTGGGGGTGGGGGGTGTAGTGGTGTCTGCAGTTTTTTTTGGGGGATGTAGTGTTTTGTATTGGTTGGAAAGTTGTATTGTGTGAGTATTGGGGAGTAATTATTGTGTGTGTTGGGGGGGGGCGGTGTCAGTATTGAGGCGAATTGTGTGTGGCCAGGGGGGGGAAGAGAACTTAGTGGGATGAGGGGGGACTGAGGGACCAGTATTGAGTGAGAGGGGTTAATTGAGTGATTGCAGGAGGGGGGAGGGGGAGAGTGAGAGGAGAGAGGGGATGTAAGAGGGGGGGAAAGTGAGGGTGGAAGACAGGGGGAAGAGTGAGAGACAGAGGGGAGAGAGAAATACAGGTGTGAAAAGGGAGTGCTTGCAAGCTGCTGAGGGAGGGAAGGGGGAGTGCTGTCAGGGGGGGGGGGTGGTGCTGAGGGGGGAGCACCAACATGGGGGAGATGGGGGTCGCTGACACGAGGGGTGTGCTGGTTTTGAAAAAATAATGATTTGTCTTTTTAGGAATTTCTTCAAATAATGGAAAACTCAAAATAAACAGGAACATTTCAAAACAGCATAAAAAAAGCATAAACATGCTTAACAGAAATATACAATACAAAAATAATTAGGCAACTAACATAATATAAAGGGAAAACTTTAAATAAAGTTCTGGTTTTGGTTCCAAATAATTTTTGGGTTTTGGTTCTAAATATGTTCCGGGTTTTGGTTTCGTATTTGATTTTGGAATGTAAGGTTCTGATTTCACACACCCAGCTTTGCCCAAGATCAAAGTATGAAACGTTATATTGTCCCTGCAACGATGTACTGTACATTCAGCGCACGTGCAGTAAAGGATGTATAAAATGTATACATTTATGATTAAAAGTGCATGGACTTGGGAAATGTGGATACTCCTACTATTCAATATTCACATACACTAGTGTCTTAGTTTCCTCTTTTAGACATTTAATGACAGTTAGGGTATTTTGCTTGTCATTATTTGCACTCTTTTTACAATTTTCCTTTTCTCTTCAAGTATTTATGAGGACAATTTATCAACGTTTCCTAGCCCCAATCTAATATAATTCAGAAACTAGCATCAGAAAAAGCCATCTTATGGGAAGCCAGGGGACTCCTTTCTTTCATGCATGTGATATCTGTGTTTACTCGCGGCATCACTCCACTCCAGTCCAGGGGGGGGGGGGGGGGATGATATTTTTAACCATTTTGTAGCCAGACAGACCTGCAATGCATTTTCCTCTTGACAGCTGGGGTTAAATATTAATAAACAAAATAGCTTTTTTTTAAAAATTAAGTTCTAAGAAAACAGTTCTATTCAAAAACAAATTGCTGACCGGACCACATCCTGTTGAGCGATTTGCTCCATTTCTTGGAATTTGATTATTATCAATGTACTTTACAAATGTTATTTCTCAAAGCACTTTACCATTGAGATATCGTTTCCCAGCCCTGCTGCGTTCTCTCTGTATTTAGGCATTCTGCCACCAGAAAGTTTTATTTATTGTATATTCCTTGTTTTGTTATTTGGTTTTTAGCAATTAGGCTTTCAGGGTTACAGATGTAAAGCTACTAAACATTATTATACAACATGATTACAGATGTGCGAACAAGCTGAAATTCGCCTCGCCACTGTTACGCTCTAAATTTGCAAAAAGTTAAAAAAAAACTTTTTTACCCAACAAATTCTAAAACTGTAGCTTGTAATGGCCTAAATTCTACAGAAATGTTATCAAACTTTTCTAACTTTTAGCGAAATTTTCAAATTCCACCAGCGGATCTGTATTCAAACATCATCCAAACATTGAAATAGGACTTTTTCTCTGACAAAAAAGAAACATATTTCAGGCAATGGAATCGAGTTTATCTTTAACTGGGCAAACTGCGTAAAACTGCGTAAAATGATGCAAGTTTTGCTTTGGCAAAATGTGCAGGGTTCAAAAACTTGGGCAAAAAGTTTGTATATCTCTATAGCATTATTATATATAAATTCAGATTCTGAAATATATTACATTGAAACCAACCATTAAATAAATAATACAGCGTGCTTTCACTTTATTACAACTTCAATAGAGGTGGAATAGTTCTGTTATTATGACAAATACAATGACCTGTTTTCCTTTACGGTAATACACTAAAATTTCCACTTTTATTAAAACTAGGATTTTCGTGTAACAATATACCAAACATGGTCATAAAAAAGGAAAATATTAAGCTTTTTCTCCTGGAAGGTAAGGTAATAAATATAGTACATATTGATTGTTTCAGTTGATCAAAACTACTACACCTACAGTATACATAACAAACTACAAATGTTTCCTTCAATCAGGCAGAGAATAATAGCAAGGCACTCTCAATCACCCTGGGATTAGTTAGGATCATTGTGTGAGAGGCCCAGTGGTGACCAAGTAGGCGACAAATACAGGTGCATAAACTGCAAGAAAACACCTTTGATGCAGAGTTGGGAGATCCAGGCCAAAGCAGTTTCCATCCCCCACCAAACTCCGTCTGCGAATCAGCGTGGATCAATCCACGGAGAGAGAAAGGTATAGCCCCCACGGATTATTCCATGTACGGATATATTAGCAATACGGCCACAGCTGTCAGATCGCTCTCTAAAATGAAATAAAAATTCTGAAATTGTGGACTGGCCTTTCTGAGACTGATCTGCAGAAATCTGCTAACAGAAAGAACCAGCCGATCCAAGGCGAATCCAAATCCGCCACAAAAATGTGCCCATCTCTACTAAGATACGATTTACAAGATATTTCTAAAAGGAACTCATTGGAGGGGGGGGGGAGGGGAGGTGATGTGGGATCCTCCTTAAAATAAGTGATCCCACTGCTCACCAACCACAGGGGAGAGAGAGGAGTTCCAAGTGCTATATATATCCCCTCAAACCCACATTGAAACGTCGAGGAGAGAGACCTGTGCCCAAAAAGGAGCATGCCTGGGATATATGCAAATATGATAGGCAGAGTATATTTAAATTACTCCTATTAGCATATATCCCAGGCGTGTCCTCCCCGCTGCAGGAGAGAGATGGAATCAGAGACCCTCCCCGCTGCAGGAGAGAGACGGAATCAGAGACCCTCCCCGCTGCAGGAGAGAGACGGAATCAGAGAGCCTCCCCGCTGCAGGAGAGAGACGGAATCAGAGACCCTCCCCGCTGCAGGAGAGAGACGGAATCAGAGACCCTCCCCGCTGCAGGAGAGAGACGGAATCAGAGACCTCCCCGCTGCAGGAGAGAGACGGAATCAGAGACCCTCCCTGCTGCAGGAGAGAGACGTAATCAGAGACCCTCCCCGCTGCAGGAGAGAGATGGAATCAGAGACCCTCCCCGCTGCAGGAGAGAGACGGAATCAGAGACCCTCCCCGCTGCAGGAGAGAGACGGAATCAGCCATGTCCTTTAGTTACATCTACGGGCCATGCACTTGTAACTTTCAGAACGCCCGAACGAGGGTAAAGAAATTTCTGTTAAGTATAAAATTGAAAAAAAACATCTGTTATATATCTTGTCAATTAATTAAATATTACTAAATGTAAAAAGCGATATCACATTTACAGTAGGTCAAGTCCCTGTTACACTCATGGCATACTTCCAAATATATAAAAGATTACTTATGGATATCTAATTATGCATATCTATAAAATTGAAAGAGATAATTCATTAGTACATATTTTCAATTCCCATGGGATTTCTTAATACATTTTCTTCATGCTACTGATTAAGAAATTGAAAATGATTTAAGCTTTTAAGTCCTTCAGTAACATGGCGAGTTTGGAGCCCACACGCAGAGGACCTCGAAGGCACCAGGCAGGTAAATCAGACCACGCCGACCAGTGTCCCCATGTGTATAATGTTCCCCATTGTGACCTTTTTTCTGACTGTGTGACAGACAGGGAACTACCGAAGCTCCGCGAAGGTCACCAGGAGATGGTGCAGGCAGATGCCGATCTGCCTGTGGACCAAAGCAGGCATTTTGCCTGGGTACCAGCTGCAGGAGCTCTGGCTAGTGGTTACTGGACCAGTTAGTGGTTCCTTGGAGGCTTAGGGCAGGCTCTGTGGAGCAGGGGGAGACGGCTCCCCAGCTCGCAGCTCCCCTGTGGTAGTGGAAGCGAGAGATGGTAGGCAGACAGAGGGTCCCTGCTATGGGTGAGCCATGCAGGACCCAGTGTACTCATCACTTCAGACCCAGAGTGGTCAAATTGCTGTTTGTATCTGGGGAGCATGTGAGTTGAATGATCTCACTGCCCAGCCATACTTTTACATACATAAAGCTGTTCTGTACTATGTCCACATCTTCTGTTAGTCTATGATCCGGGGAGTTCCAGGGATACCAGTTTACCCAGATTTACACCAGATTTAATCTGAAAACGCCTGATTTATTTCACTACCACGTGAGTGGGCACTCACAGATTTTTCTAAATCACAATATTCACATTTTGCACATTTTTACTATGCATATTTCTTTCTTTTTCTATGATTGCGGGGAGTTCTTGCGCTCTGAAGTCCTGTGACCCCCTTTACCACACCTGTTTAACTTCCACCCTAAAGACCTTCTCCCATCACTCCCCTCACTCTCAGCCATTATTATTATTGTACTGTAAATAAATTGCTTAAAGAATACAGAGGGAACATTTCCAAATACGCAATAACATGTCCGCCCTGTATAAAACTGCTGTAATTGTTCTCTTTTCCACAACAATGAGTTGTATATTAATTTTGTTTAGAAAATCTTATGGTAAAATTTAGGATTATCAATCATCTGTTTTTGTTGGAAAAACAATTCAGTTAAACATAAAGAAAGATTGTGGTGGTAGGGGACTCTATTATTAGGAAGGTAGATAGGGCAATCTGTTGCTGTGACCGCATGAACCGAACAGTTTGTTGTCTCCCGGGTGCTCGGGTTCGGCACATTGCGGATCGAGTAGACAGTTTGTTGTGGGGGGGGGGGGGGGGTGGGGATTGACCTGGTCGTCTTGGTACACGTTGGCACCAATGACAAAGTTAGAGAAAGATGGAGGGTCCTAAAAAATGATTACAGGGATCTAGGCCAAAAGCTTAAGGCAAGGACCTCCAAGGTAGTATTTTCTGAAATACTACCAGTGCCATGCGCTACCGCAGGGAGACAGTCAGAGATCCGGGAGGTTAATGCATGGCTAAGAAAGTGGTGCAGGAAGGAGGGGTTTGAGTTTTTAGAGCACTGGGACTCCTTTTCTGAGAGGTGCCATCTATATTCTAGGGACGGATTGCACCTCAATGAAGAGGGATCTTCTGTGCTAGGGGGGAGAATGCTAAAAAGGTTGGAGGAGAATTTAAACTAGGATGGAGGGCGGAGGGGAATGAAACAGATAATGAACTAAATGGAATAGAGGAGAATACAAGGTGGTATGGAGGTAGAATGGGGGCAAGTGCAAGTTTGACAAGCAGTGAGATACCCATAGTAAATACAGACAATTCTAGAAAACTTCTAAAGACTAAACCAAGTGGGAGCAGAAAGGAAGGAGCAGATAAGATAATAGTACAGGCTGATATCATAGGCATTACTGAAATATGGTGGGATGAAACTCATGACTGGACAGTAATTTAGAAGGTTATTCTCTTTTTCGGAAGGATCGAACAAATAGAAGGGGAGGTGGAGTATGTTTATATGTAAAACCGGATCTAAAACCTATTATAAGGGATGATGTTTATGAAGGGAATGATGAAAATGTAGAGACTTTGTGGATAGAAATTAGCAGTGGAGGTAAAAGTATTAAGAAAATGTTTGTGGGAATATGCTATAAACCACCAAATATCTGTGAGATTGAGGAAGCTAAAATACTTTTGCAAATGGAAAAGGCATCAAAACTGGGTCATGTTTGCATAATGGGGGATTTTAATTATCCTGACATAGACTGGGGCAATGAGATTAGCGTTACAACAAAAGGAAACATGTTTTTGGGGGTGCTTAAAAACAATTATATGTCCCAAATTATTGAGGAACCAACCAGGAGAGGGGCAATACTGGATTTGGTCATATCAAACAATGTAGAAGTAATAACAAATATTCAAGTCCTGGAACATTTGGGTAACAGTGATCATAACATGGTCTCATTTGAAATAAATTATCAAAAAATAGATTTCTTGGGTTCAACAAAGACCTTAAACTTTAGAAAGGCAGATTTTAATAAACTGAGGTCTAATCTAGTAGTAATACAATGGGATGATGTTTTTGCAGGGAAAAATGTAGAAGATAAATGGGCAGTCTTTAAAACATTGTTAGAAAAGGACACTTATCAGTGTATACCCTTGGGTAATAAGTATAAAAGAAATAAGTCAAAACCAATGTGGCTAAATAAAGAGGTAGGGGAGGAAATGGACAAGAAGAGGAAGGCGTTTAGATTCTTTAAGTCTGAAGGGACGGAGACATCGTATCAGAATTATAAGGAATGTAACAAAAATTGCAAAAGGGCAATCAAATTAGCAAAAATGGATAATGAAAAAAGGATTGCAATAGAAAGTAAGGTCAACCCTAAAAAGTTCTTTAAGTACCTTAATAACAAAAAAATGAGAAAAGAAAATATAGGACCCTTTCAGCGTGAGATGGGTAGGCAGATTATTATTGGAGATAAGGAAAAAGCATAGGTATTAAACAAATTCTTTGCCTCTGTGTTTACCAGGGAAGAATCAAGTTCAATAGTAGTCTGCCGCAGGAGGAAGCCACAACCTCCATATAAACCAAAGTTTAAGGATGGAACGAAGTAAGAAGCGACTTGAAAAAATTAAGTAAATAAGGCACTGGCCCGATGCGCTATACTTCAAGAGTTCTCAAGGAGTTAAGCTCGTATTAGCCAAACCAAATATTTAAAATTCAAGGACTCCATTCCACAGGCTCAGTACCACAGATTGCGTAAAGCAGATGTGGTGACTATTTAAAAAGGAGCTAGATCACAACCGGGAAATTACAGACCTGTAAGCCTGACTTCATAGGAGGGAAACTACTGAAGGTTTATACGGGATAATATCAGGAATATTCTATGGGAAAAAAAATTATTAGTATAGTCAGCATGGATGTTTATGAAGGAGATGAATCTTGCCAAACTAACCTATTTGTTTCTTTGAGGAGGTAATAGGAATTTAGACCAGGGTAATGCAGTTGATGTGGTCTACTTAGCTTTTGCAAAGGCTTTTGATACGGTTTCACACAAGAGGTTGGTGTACAAAATAAAGAAAATTGGACTCAGTAATAATATATGCACCTGGATTGAAAACTGGTTAAAGGACAGACAACAGAGGGTTGTCATAAATGGAACTTTTTCAGGTTGGGCAAAAGTCATGAGTGGAGTACCTCAGGGATCGGTACTGGGACCCCTGCTTTTTAACTTGTTTGTTAATGACCTTGAAGTTGGGATCGAGAGCACAGTCTCCATCTTTGCTGATGATACTAAATTGTTTAAGGTAATAGAATCAGAGCAGGATGTAATTTCTCTTCAGAAGGACTTGGAGAGACTGGAAATGTGGGCAGGTAAATGGCAGATGAGGTTTAATGCAGATAAATGTAAGGTTATGAATTTGGGATGCAAGAATAAAAAGGTGACTTACAAATTAAATGGAGATATATTGGGGGAATCCTTGATGGAGAAGGATTTAGGAGTGCTTGTAGACAGCAGGCTTAGCAATAGTGCCCAATGTCATGCAGTAGCTGCAAAGGCAAACAAGATCTTATCTTGCATCAAACGGGCAATGGATGGAAGGGAAGTAAACATAATTATGCCCCTTTACAAAGAATTAGTAAGACCCCACCTTGAATATGGAGTACAATTTTGGGCACCAATCCTAAGAAAAGACATTATGGAACTAGAGAGAGTGCAG
The DNA here is from genome assembly GCA_036426205.1 of Ascaphus truei. Taxonomy (NCBI): domain Eukaryota; kingdom Metazoa; phylum Chordata; class Amphibia; order Anura; family Ascaphidae; genus Ascaphus; species Ascaphus truei. The sequence continues at coordinate 138,818 of WSYH01000588.1, read as the reverse complement.
AGAAGAGCCACCAAATTAATAAAGGGGATGGAAATTCTAACTTATGAGGAGAGGCTAGCTAAATTAGATTTATTTACATTAGAAAAGAGGCGTCTAAGAGGGGATATGATAACTATATACAAATATTTTCAGGGACAATACAAGGAGCTTTCAAAAGAACTATTCATCCCACGGGCAGTACAAAGGACTCGGGCCATCCCTTAAGGTTGGAGGAAAGGAAATTTCACCAGCAACAAAGGAAAGGGTTCTTTACAGTAAGGGCAGTTAAAATGTGGAGTTCATTACCCATGGAGACTGTGATGGCTGATACAATAGATTTGTTCAAAAAAAGGTTGGACATCTTTTTAGATGGGAAAGGTATACAGGGATATACCAAATAAGTATACATGGGAAGGATGTTGATCCAGGGATTAATCTGATTGCCAATTCTTGGAGTCAGCAAGGAATTAATTTTTCCCCTTAATGGGGTTTTTTGTTTGCCTTCCTCTGGATCAATAAGTAAATATAGATATAGGATGAAGTATCTGTTGTCTAAATTTAGCATAGGTTGAACTTGATGGACGTACATCTTTTTTCAACCTCATCTACTATGTAACTATATAACTATATAAGTCACAATATTCCCCTCAAAGTAAATTTAATTTCAGGTTACAACACAGTGACAAAAACCTGAAGCAATATATTGCTTTTCTACACCATTTGTAAAATGCTTTCTGTTTACTGCACTTGTAATATAGTGGCTTGTATAGGCTCCATGTAAACATTAATAGACACCTCAGTCCCAACCTCTGTTACTGTCAGAGGGCCCTAAAATAACAAAGGAATGAATCTATGAAAATGTGTCCAGATATCTGGCTGTCCTATTCTCTGTGCCTTACTTCATTTATTGCTGTGCCTCGTGTTGTTGATAATTAGAAACCGGCACAATGGAGACATAACCTACAATACATTTCCCTACAATAAGTTCCTCGGCACAACCTCTCCCCATCTTCCTGTTTTGGCATCAATAGTAATATTTGAGATTTTACATCTGATCCCCATCCTTGGATGTAAATTATAATAAACAATAAAAACCTTGTTTATAAGCTCTAATATGTCACCGTATGTATAATACTTAATAATGTCCACTTCTTCAATTAATACTTTGCCATTATGTTTTGGGACTTATTTTGTACCCTTTATTTACTGAATTGTTACACATTTGTTACATACTTAAACCGTCTGGGCATATAAACGACAGAGGAGAATTCTTTGTTCATAATTTTAGGATAAAAGCTACTGTGTTAACACAGAATGTGTACGTGCAGGCTGTGCTGAAGCAGGGCCGCTAAACATTCCAGACTAAGAACCAACTATCACCTCCAGTGACAACTCTGACAGCAAAAATGTTTTCATTCCATTTCTCGTGTGACTTTGTTCTGGAGACGCAGGTCCGCTCCACGTACCTTCTGGCTTCAGAGCTCGCATAGTACTGTACGATTAATGCTCCTCCATTCGAATAGTTAATTCTTGTGCTGGTATTTAATGTGTTATTTCTCACTGCCACGGACACATCTTCCTGCAAATGAATAACTCTGAAATGTAAATGTATTTGATGTCAGTAAATCTACCAAACATTTGCATAAAGAAAAGGGAATCCCAAGGTTTCCGTCACAACAACAAGATGCATTTACAGTTTGGCTCTGGCTCACCTCCCTTTCGGCACCTTTCCTGTCATACTCTGTCATTGTTTTCCATTGTATCTTTGTCCTTCTGATTCAGGAGGTTTTGTTTCCAAGAGACAGCTGCAAGGTAAGACAGGTGCATGTGTGATTACCCGGGGAGAAGTTTCCCTGTCACCAGTAAGGCCATGAAACCTCCTAAATCTCCATCTCATTTCCCGATAAACAGCTCTGTTAAGCTGCTTTAAGTTAAATCCTATAATAAAAAAATATTAAGTAAAATAGTGAATACTTTCTTCCTTATCATTCAATCGATGTTGTAAATAGAAATAAAGTAACCACCCACTTAAAAAGGAGCTTATTCTAACATTATCTGCATGTATACAATATATTATTATTATTATTATTATTATTATTATTATTATTATTATTATTCATATATTCCACCTTATGATTTATAGTGTGAAAAGTTGCACTTTGCTGCTCGAGGTTCAGCAATGAAATGAAGAGGGACAGCCAGTCTGAGGGCCACGGCCAGAGGGCCACGGTCTGAGGGCCACGGCCAGAGGGCCACGGTCTGAGGGCCACGGCCAGAGGGTCACGGTCTGAGGGCCACGGCCGGAGGGTCACGGTCTGAGGGCCACGGTCTGAAGGCCACAGTCTCAGCACCACTGCAGAAAACAATGCCTTAAATAATCTGTTTAGAGGCATAGAAGTTATTCCCTTCCCCACCCCGCCCGTCTCCTCCCCACCCCACCCGTCTCCTCCCCACCCCGCCCGTCTCCTCCCCACCCCGCCCGTCTCCTCCCCACCCGACTCACCCGCCCCCTCTCTCCCACCACCGCCCGTATCCTCCCACCCCACCAGTACCTATCCCACCCCACACGCTACCCCTCCCCACCTTAACCCTGGGCCCGGGTAATCTCCCTCCTCCTCCCGCACCCCCTCGCCGTCTCTCCCACTCCCTCCCCTTCTCCTGCCCCCCCACCACCCTTCTCCCTCCCCCCTCCCCCTCGGCCCCGTCCCACCTCCCACCACCTGAGCCCCTCCCTTCCTCCCTCCTCCCACCCCCCTTCCCCTTGCTCCGCCCCCCCCTTACCCCTTCTCTCCCCCCCCTCCCTTCTTCCGCTTCCCCTAACCCCCGAGGCTCCCTTCCTCTTCACCCCTTGCGGCCCCCCCCCCCCCACCACCCCCCCCCCACACCCCCGCCCCCCCCCCCCCCCCCCCACTACCCCCCCCCTCCCCCTATCCCCCCCGCCCCCCCACCCCCCCCCCCCGCCCTCCCCCGCCCCCCCCCCCCCCCCCCCCCCCCCCCCCTGCCCCCCCCCCACCCCCCCGACCGCCGCCACCCCCACCCCCCTCCCCCGCGCCCACGTCCCCCCCCCTCGTCCCCACCCCCCCCCCCCCCCCCCCCTCCCCTCCTTCCCCCCCCCCCCCCACCCCCCACCCCCCCGCCCCCGCCCCCCGCCCCCTCCCCTTCCCACTCGCCCCCCCCCCCACCCCTCCCCTCCCCCCATCGCCTCCCCCCCCCCCTCCCCCCCACGCGCCTCTCTCCCCCCCTGACCCCTCCCCCCCCCCCCCCACCAGAACCCCGCCGTCTCCTCCCACCCCGCCCCGTCCCTCCGTCCCACCCCGCCCGTCTCTTCCATCCCCGACCCCGCCCAGTCCCCTCCTCTCCCCAACCCCGCCCGTCTCCTCCCACCCGCCCGTCCCTCCCACCCCGCATCGCTCCTCCACCACCCGCCCCGTACTCCTCCCACCCGACCGTCTTCTCCCACCCACCCCGTTACTCCGCGTCTCTCCACCCGCCACCCCTACCACGTCCCGTCTCATCCCCCGTCCCCCCACCCCGGACCCGTCTCCTCCCCCCGGACCCGTCTCCACCCCACCCGTCTCCTCCCCACCCCGCCCGTCTCCCTCCCCCACCATTATTCCCTTCGGCGTCCTCGCCCTATCCCTCCCGTCTGGCCTTTCGTCTGCCCTACGTCCCACGTTCCCTCTTCCCTCCTCCAGCCTCTTCCATCGACCTCACCCCCCGTCTCCTCCGCCACCCCTCATGGCTCTTCCCACCCCTGTATCCTCCCGACCCCCCCGTCTCCTCCCCACCAGCCCCGCCCGTCTTCTCGCCCCCGGGGCCGCCCTCCCAGCCCTCTCCCTCCTCCCCACCCGCAGGTCGTAAAAGCCCTCTCCTCCGCCACCCCGCCCGTCTCTCCCCCCCCGCCCTACCACCCCACCCCCTCTCCTCCCCCCAAGATCGTCTTTCGCCCTCCACCCCGCCCTTACTCCCCCCCCCCCCGTCCCTCTACCACCCCCCTTCTCCCTCCCTCCGCAGTCTCCTCCCACCGCCGTCTCCTCACCTGCCCGTCTCTCCGACTCCCACCCTCTCTCCCGACCCAGCCCGTCTCCCTCCCCACCCGCCGTCCCCCCACCACCGTCTATCTCCCACCCCGCACGTTCTCCTCGCCAGCTTCTCACCACCCGCACCTCTCTCCCTCCCCGACCTTCCGCGTTCCCGAACCCCCCCCCGTTCTCCTCCCCACCCCGCCTTCCTCTCCCACCCCAAGCCGTCTCCTCCCCGACACCCACCCTTCCTCCGCTCCCCACCCCGCCCGTCTCTCCGTCTCCCCAGTCACCCCACAGCCCGTCGCTCCCCGCCTGTACCCCCCGCCCGTCTCCACTCCCCACCCGCTCCCGTCCTCCATCCCCGCCACCCCCGCCCGTCTCTTCCCGCCCCCGTCCTCCACCTCCCCACCAGCCCTCCCTGTCTCCTCCCCACCCAACCGCCCGTCTCCTCCCCACCCCGCCAGTCTCCTCTCCACCCCGCCGCTCCCTTCCACTCACCACCACCCCGTCCCGTCTATCCGTCTCCCCACCCTCTGTCCTCCGTTCTCCCCCCAACCCCGCCCTTGCTCTCCCCCGCCCCCTCGTCCTCCCCCCACCACTCCCGTCTTACCTCCCCCCGATCCTCCCCTCCTTCGATCCCTCCCCCCACCCCGCCGATTTCTCCTACCCCACCCCGCCCTCTGCTACTCCCCTCTTCTCCTCTCCTCACTCCCTCCCGTTTCTCCTCCCCCCTTCCTCCCCATCCTTCCCCCCCACTTCCCCCCAATTATAAGGACATCTGTAATTGCGGATCTCTGCTTGAGCTCATTTACCCGGACAGTGTGATGGTAGACATTAATTAGCATACTTAAATGTAATAAGTGTTCATTACAGATGGTTTAATTAAAAAACCTGAATGACTGATTTTTGTGTTGTAGAGATTTATAGCTGGTAAAACAAATGGTGGTCCATTTCTTGTATGTTCAAATCCCAGCCTCATGTTTAGCCATTTATTATTACAAGGCAGGCACAACTTTTAGGCAAAATTATTAGTAATAATATCTATCAATTAATACTGGAGCTATATACAAAGTTATAATTTGATTATAATATTTATGTAGATGATGTTCACACAGGGACCTGAAAGTAAATATCTTTCATAGTATTTCTAACGGTTTTAGTCATTATTTCTTTGGCAAGAAAAAAACGCAATAGTTTATCTCTGAAAAGACTCCAAATGCTAATTCAAAATGGAGATTAAATATCCCACACACTAAATGAAGACCTCTTTTAGAGTCTATAATCCATCATTTATATTAGACTTGTTTTAAACTTAAGCTCTGCTTATGTTGGCGTAGTCTGTTCGTTCCCCAACTTATTTTGTCCGAATTTATCTTGCAGCTTTTCTAATATGTTGAGCAATTGGCAACGAAAACTCAATTCCACATTGGATGCAAAAAAACTACATAAGCATGAAACACACACACCAAACTGCCTAACCCCAAAGCCATCACTCTTTTAAAATGTACCACCCCCCCACCGTACCGCCTCCCCCGCCGCCCCCACAACCTCCAAACCCCAATCATTTTTCCAGTCCAAAGCGTCCACTCCCTCTCCTTCTCTGTTCTCTTTTTTAAAATTGTACCTGAACCGGTCACCCCCCCCCCCCCCGGAGCTGGAGTGGAGTCCTATGACCTCTTTGTAGATGCTCCCTATTGGCTGCCAGAGCAAGCCTCTCCCGTGGCCATATTGTGTCGAATAGGCAAGTGTTGCTGCCTGGTGGCCAAAACTAGTTATATCTTAGGAACCAGGGAGTCCGCAGAGGTTAGGGGACAGCGAATCAGCTCTGAGGGACACCCGGGCTCAGGTGTTAAAAAAAGAATATTGCACCCAAATAAAAATAAGCAGCACAGACGGCTGCTGTAACAATATGCTCAGAGAGGCACTTTCTGTTTGCATATCTTAGTGTCAATGTATCAAGACACTTTGTACCAATTTTTCCATCAAATGTAAGAATATGGATTAACACGTTTCTTACACTTGACACAGCGGTAAGCAGAAGTTTTTTTGTTTTCTTTGTCATGCATTATGTACTGTGTGTCAACTGGACTGCTATCAGAGAAATATTGCTGGGGCAACTGGCCCAGGCCTGGTGGCAAAGGTCAACCCAGCTGATCTCAGAATTTACGCCAGGCCAAAAGTCGGATGGAACTTCTAGGATCAGCTGGGAGGCTCGGTTCCTTCTCTGCCAGGCCTGCCAAGCTCAACAGGACTGGAATATGGCCCACCTCCTTCTTCCGCTCAACAGGGCGTTACCACCCTGCCCTTAACAACCTGGGGATCAGTTGCAGCCTTCTGTCCTTGTCCCCCTGAATGGTGGGGTGTGGCACGTATGTAAAAGACCGCTTTCTGGGCATTCATACACAGATCCCTAAACGGAAGCAGAAGGATCCGCTGCTGCTTCATCTAAAATAAAATGGTAGCATTTCACAATCACTACTTTTAGTTTTTTTTTCAAGGTTTAAAAACAGAGACTTGGAGAAATCAGACAATGCAGAGCTCAGTCCCAGTTAGCTAGTTTTATGTAATGGAACCACAGCCTCTAAACGATGATGTTGTTATTCCACGTCGTTACCTGCTATTGTGCCACTTTGTTTGTCTAAAGCTGCATGAATTGTGGTGAGGGAGCGTACATAATAGAACTTCTCTGGGACACTATGAAAAGATTTTATTGCTTTTATAATCTAATAATCCTTTTTATGCCTTTCACTTTTTTCAATGTGTAACCCTCCCTGCCCGGCTTCTAGGGAGATTACATTGGGGTGCATTATATGGCTGCTCCGCATGGGACTCAGGGGTGGGATTCAGGCGGCTGGGCGATGAGGCAGTGAGGTTGTATAATAATGAGCGCCAGGAACATTTGTAGTACAGCAGTCATTTATTCGTGTACCCATGGTCTCCCTCCCGGTGATTCTCTGGTCGGGGAGGGGAGAGGAGATTTTATCAGGCACGACGAGCCTGGGAGCTATGAGATGCACGTGGAAGACATGGTCAAAAACAAGAAACAAATTCGGTCTAACGTCCTCCCCTTCAAGACTCACCCCAATATTTGGTAACCCGGACTTCCCTCCGGGCTGCGACCCTAAAGATTTTAAATATTATAAGAAGGCCAATATAAAAACTGCAGCTGACTTATCAAATAAGGGCAAACTCCTAACATACCCCGAGTTACAAAATAAGTATCACCCCCTAAATCTCCCCCTCTTTGAAAACCCAACAAATTTCGAGAAAATATGCGCCATAGGTGTATATCGGAAGGGTCTGATTCTAGAATTTACTCAGGGCTAGCACAGTCATCGAGTCCCGTCAACCACAGCTATATGTTAAAATGGACTGAAGACCTCAACCTGGATATAGACAAGGGTGACTGGGAGGACATTTGGGAAGCAGCAGCCAAAACTTCAATTTGTACAACTATAAAAGAAAACATTTACAAAATTCTATTTCAGTGGTACCTAACCCCGAGTAGACTGAGCCAGATCTTCTCTGGCCTGTCTGACCTCTGTTGGAGGGGGTGCGGCCTGAAAGGAGATATGGAAAAAATATGGTGGACGTGCCCTGGGATTCGGTCGTTCTGGGGCATGATCCAATCTTTGGTGGAGGAGATTGCGGGGTCTGAGGTCCAACTGGACCCCTTGACATTCCTGCTCGCAAAGCCAATAGAGAACCTCAGCGCCCAGGTAAAGAAATTGGTATCTTTCTCTTGACTGCGGCGCGTTGCTCAATTGCAGCCAGCTGGGAAAAAATAAAGCCCCCCTGCAAACTGATGGTACTTCGTAGGATGAATGAAGTAAGGCTCATGGAACTCCTGTCTGCTCGATTAAATAAAAAAGTTGACAAATTCAACAAAGTATGGGATATGTGGCCTTATAACTAAACAAAACCGGGAACAGTTTGGCCCAGACTGAGGTCGGCCCTCCCCCCATGCCTCTACACGGAGTATGAATATACGAGGGGCGTCGCCCGACTTCTCCGGTCTCCCCTGTCCACTTCCCCTATTCCCTCCCTCTTTTCTCTCTATCCTTTTGACCAAGATGTCAACGAGGTTCGACTGCAGACTCTCTAGATTGGCCCACTCTCCCGGACAGCAGAGTTAGTAGCTGATCACCCAAAAACAAAGACCACAAGAGTAGTCCTAGAGGTTCCAAAGTCGTCCGACTACCAATGATTGTGTATACATCGCAAAGCGACTTAGTATTGTTAAATGTTTTTGGAAGGCGCTGATCTACATTTTCAACCTTGTTAAAAACTAAATAAAAAATTTGAAAAAAAGAAAAATAATAATGTTCTCCTGGATTTTATAACATACATGAATACAGTTCGTTCATTGGTGCCCAATCTTAACACTCAAATGAAGGAACTTTGACTTCGTTCCTCTGAGTAAATGGGGGACCCGGACCCCCTCGTTGCATTGTAACCATCATGGCCATTGATCCTATTACTCTGGGGCCCAACTGGAAGCCTGATGCATCTTTTCTTACTTGACCCAATACCTTTAACCTGTGTGGGAATGGCCACGTCCATACAGACGGGTGAGAAATATTAGCGCTGAGCCATGAGCTGATCCGCAGGCCCCTTGGAGACCTCTTTCCTGAGGCCCTCTATGGCGTGCCGTACTCCTTTTTATTACTTATCCAAGAATACATTCCTTCTTTCAGGGATCCTAACTTAACGGGTACAGACCCTATCTACAACATAATAAACAGGGGGGCCTGGTCTTACTTTAGAAACATTACTTATCTACTCTCCCCGAGGCTTCTCTCCTCTTCTCATTGTCCTCCTGGAACCTAACCTTCTAGAATAATCCTTTTATACCCCTACGTGACATCTGGATCCCCATAGCAACCCAAGGTGGAGCTCAGCATACAACAGCTATATACAGTATAGGGTACACATGAGCTAGTTGTGGGCAGCATCTTATATAGTCTGCACAATTGTTGGCACCATCCTGATTGCACGTGTACTTATAGCAAACTTGTGTGTATAGAGACAAGAGACCTGGAACATTCAGTGACAGATGCCACAAATGTGCAATTTAAATTAAAAAAAAGAGATGTTTGAGAAGCAAACTGGAACACGAGCACAGTATATATGGCTGGGAACTTCTAAAAGTTGACAACTATCTATGTATATCTTTATTTATTTAGCGCCATCTATGTACATAGCGCTTCACAGCAGTAATACACGTGACATAATAATATAACACATAATGGAAGTAAGGGTTTCAAACATAAAAGTAACCTTAGGAAAATAGTCCCTGCCCCGAAGAGCTTACAATTTAATTGGTAAGTAGGAAGAATGTACAGAGACACCAGGAAGGTGTTCTGGAAAGTGCGTATCCAAGGGGCCACGGTTAATATATTAGGTGTATAGTATCAGCCACGGAGCTACTCATATGCTTCCTTAAGGAGGTGTGTTTTAAGATGGGTCTTAAAGATGGAGAGAGAAGTTGCTAGTCGGATGTTGAGGGGAAGGGCATTCCAGAGGTGTGGGGCAGAACGCAAGAGTCGAGATGGTGCATAGCGAGAAATTAGGGCTGAGATGTAAGGAGGGGCAGAAGAGTGTAAAGCTTTAAAAGGAGGGAAGAGAATTGAATGTGAGATATGGGATTTGATCGGAAGCCAGGAGAGGGATTTCATGAGGGGAGACGCTGAGACAGATCTAGGAAAGAGTAGAGTGTTTCTGGCAGCAGCGTTTAGGATAGATTGTAGGGGAGACAGGTGAGAGGCAGGAAGGCCGGAGAGCCCGCTCTCTGTTCCCCGGTGCAGAGTGTGCACAGGGGTTACTTCCACAGATTGGAGCTTCTCACCGCTCCCCCAGCTGAGTAATGACAGTGCGCTGATAAATACTGTCCCGCTCATCACCTGTGCTAATTACTAGCTCCCAATAGAAAATGTGTAGGTGAATTTTTCAAATTGCAGGTTTTTGATTTGTGTGAATGTGTAAAAGAAAATGTATGTTTACTTTGGTAAATTTCTGAATATTCTCCAATTTTTAATATTTGTTTTTTAACAATAGAATTCCAATCATCATGTAGTACAGCAGGAGGTGAGGTCGCACGAGTAACTATAGCAGCTCTTATTACAGCCGAGTATTGCAGTTATTTTTACTCACCAGTAAATGTCTCATACGATTAGCTGTGTAGCGGGAAAAAGCCAGAGCGAGAATGTTTTCATCACTTGTATCTCATTTCCCGTAGGATTTACCTTTGCCTTCAAAGGCAGACTTCCTTCAGCCCAATTAAGATAAGCCGTAGGGCCAATGCTGTGATGAAAGGTAATAACGATACGTGTTTAGGATTTCCAGAGAGGTATCAATACCAATCAAATAGCTCAATGAAATCATACAAAACACTTCTGTGTGATGCCGCATTTAACAGTCATATCCTGTCTCTATCTGTATACTTTCATATTTTATTTATATAGCACCAATAGTGTATTAAACTACAGCATAGAGCTGGAGTTACCATACAACAAGTACAACGAGCATGGAAGCACATGGTGGAAGGGAATCTCGGAGCCTGCCGAGGGCTGGTTTGGGAGATTTGCAGAGACAGTAGTTAAGGAAAGCTATAATTCTATAGCAGCCGTGAGTAGAGATGGAAGAACCAGACCAAATCCTTTTCTCAGATCAAATCCGTCCCCCCACCAAAATCCTGCAGATTGGGCACTAAACAATCTGTGCCGATGAATCCGAATCCATCCATTTTATTTATTATTTTTATTTATTTATAACATGTGTTACCAGGAAGTAATACAGTGAGAGTTACCTCTCGTTTTCAAGTATGTCCTGGGCACAGAGTTAAGACAAATAATACATGGTTACAAATACAGTTACATAAGTGAACAGGGTATACATTATATACAAGACATTGCATGCACAGTTAGAGATAATATATATTATGGGCATATGTAACAGTTACAGACCGGACTAAGATGTGAGACCGCTTTGTTTTTTTGCACATGCGCACTGTATGTTACTCTTTACTTCTTATCCATTTTAACATGGACTCCTTTAAGCTTTTGCCTGCTGCATTACACAGCGTTTCAGAATAGCCTGGGTTACAGAAGTGCAGAGCCAGCAACCTACTCCCAGAATCCATACAGTAAGTACAGTATAATGACAGTATTAGGGGCAGGACACATGCATTCATATAGTAATTCAGTGTATTTGTAGTCCCAGGCTTTTGAAGTATATACCATTTCCCACTGTAGTAGATACGTCAATTTCCTTCCCGTTATCACTGGCAAGTATTAGGAAGTCGTAAGAAGTCATAAGTATTAAGAAGCAGTAAGTATGTTCATTCTGCAGCGCTGATCTTGTACCCTCCTGTAGGAGGCAGCACCTCTGATATACAATATATACTATAAGCAATTTAAAGACTTTATTTTGCATGTTTACCCCGATAGCGTTACACAGTAATGTCAGGGATACAAAGAATATACAATAAATATGTGTGCATATCAAAGTTGTGCAAGAGAACATCGCTTGATAAGAAATTATTTGCATAGGTTTGAAATTGGATGATTTTTGTATATACTTATATACCCCTTTTGTATAGAAAACCGTCTACTGCCTCAAACCTCTCTCACTGACTGCCCCACACCTCTGGAATGCCTTTCCCCTCAATATCCGACTAGCACCCTCTCTCTCACCTTTAACACCCATCTAAAAACATCCCTCTATAACGAAGCATATGGGTAGCTCTGTGGCTGATACTATACACCTCATATGCACTGACCTATGCCCCCTGCAGACGCACTTACCAGAACACCCGCCTACTGTCTCTGTAAGGTCTCCCACTTACCATTTAGACTGTAAGCTCTTCTGGACAGGGAATCCCTTTCCTATTGTTTTATGTCTGAAGATCTATTCCCATAGTGTTATAATATTATGTCACGTGTATTGTAAAGCGCTACAGTATTCACCTGAGTGGCACTATATTAATAAAGATATACACTACAGAGAAACTAGATAAATGGGCTTCTCCCCCCTCCCCCCCTTTTCTTTCTCTTCTTTTCTCTGTTCTTCTCTATTCTTTTCTAAATTCTACGAGAGTCACGCAAGGAAGCGGCTGCTTCCCTAGCACAGCCTAAGACGTGGAAACAGATCATATTAACACAAAAACTATGTTAAAACGAATATTTTACTTAAGCACTGATAACGAATTGTAGAGGTTTTTTTTGTTTTAAACAAAACTGGTAATACTTTAACAATATATGTGTACCAATGTTGAATATTTGTTGTGTCTCTCCAAAACAATAAAAAAATTGAAACAAAAAATAAAAATAAAGATATACATACATACATACATACATACATACATACATACATACATACATACATACATATACTAATTCAAGTAAGGAATATTATTTTGCTGTATTGAAAAGCAGGATGGTGCTGTGCTTTGGTAATGACAGGCAAGGGGTAACCCTGGTCTAGATTCTTAATCATAACCATCATTAAAAGGTAGGGTTGGTTCTTAAATATATTTATTAAAGGTGTTAGTCTATTACCGCTCTCCTAATTTAATTCTAAAACCAGGTGCACTTTGAGAGGTTACAACTCCCAATGTGAACCTTGAAACCGGTAAACCCCAGAACAGTAAATGAAATTGTTTTGTATATAAACACATCACATCAACTTAACTTTTACCCATTATGTCTTCAAAGTGCCCAGAGTAGGTAGTGTAGTATATCTGAAAAATATCATCTGACTTGACTTTCAGAAGCATTGTTGCGAACATCAATCATTTAAACCTGTGCTCTTCAACTAGTTCTCCAAAGGGGCAAGATCAGAAAGCATTTAGGAGTAGAAGGGTGACACACTTATTGTAATATAATTTTAGATTTATTTAAAGACTTGAAAAAGATTATGGGGGTCATGCAGTAAGCGGCGAAAAGTGACTTTTCACACTTTTTGCGCCAAAAATGCCTACTACGATGCAGTTATTATTAGAAGATATTTTTAGAAGTTGTTTGGCGCTTTTTTTTCCGGCATAGGCGCTTTTCGCCGCTACTAGCCATGTTTTCAAACCCGCTCAATTCTAGTAGCCCCGAGCAGCGTTTCGCCTCTACTCGCCGCTCTAGAATGGAGATTTTCACGCAAATCCGTCACGTTAAATGCAGAGGGATACCGGCACCTCATAATGGGGCCTGTATCTCGTGAAGCAGGGGGTCCCCGGACCTGAAACCAATGCGGTTCAGCTCTGGAGACCCCTTGCACATGTACACTATGAATACAATTTTATTAAAAATATTTTTATTTGGCCCGAGGTTTGCACAGAGAGAGTGGCGGATCTCTCTCTGCAGCAGCCTGATCTCGGCAGGGGAGCCCTTCTCGCCAGGCCAACTGTCTCGCCACCGGCTAATCGCCATGTTTTGAAATGCTGCTCTCGCAGTGATTCACCATGGATTTGGCCATTCATGCATACTGCGAGGGCAACACGCACAAAACATGGCGAGTTCAAACCCCTGGCAAAAGCACTTTTTCGCTGCTTAGTGCATGACCGCCTATATATTTCCACAGTTTCCAAGCATTTATAATATCTGTACCATATATATTTACATGACTTACCCATGCCTTTAGCTAGTCCCCTCCCCCGATTCCCCAAAACCACACAACTTTTTGGGAGGATAAACCAGTCACAGCTTTATTCATAACAAATCAACATATTAAACATAACCATTAACTGAAACTGAGTCCGACTGCTCCGTCATCACTTAACAAGAACCAAGGGATACTATTGGCTCATACCCAAATCACCACTAGCCGCCAAAGCCACATGGCACATAATCACACAATACGGAAAGACACAGCCATTCCAGCCGCCCAAGCCAGGAATGACACCACCTTCGCCATCACTTCCAAATCAGTGGTCCAACACCTCACCACCAAAGAGCCAATACAGACCGAGTCCCTTTCTCCCCCCCACCGTGTCACACTACTACCATCACCAGCAAGGTCATTTAACAGACCTAAAACTGGCCTTGCCAGGTGCTACTAGCCTCACCACCTTCTCCAGCATGCCCAGGAATCCCAGGATCAGGAGATTGCTCTCGATATCAGAAAGGTGAACCCAATTATCCCTAACCAATCCCTTGAGCTCACTTTCCAAATCCACGTGCCTCACTGCAGTACCCCCAAATTCCATCACAAAGGCTGCCATCACCTTATTTACCTTTTTCATCGACCTGTCTACTGCCTTGCAACTCCTGGTTCCATGCCACTTCACCCTAGAGTCATGTCTGACCACACCACAAATAGAGATTAAAGTGAAGAAGACCTGGTAAACATCCATCTTCATGTTCTGCATCAAATCCACCAATTAGACCAGCAACAAATCAGTTCCCCCCAAGTGCAACAGTTTGATATCAGGATGGGTCCATGTCCTTCCTCTACCTTATGGAACATTTACTCACTCCCACACTAGGCCAATCACATTGCCCTCTAACCTTCACATGGAGATCCACTTTCGCGCACACCTGTCTGATTTTACACCTGCAATCACAAAAGCCAAGAACCTAACAAAGATCCTGTCCATAGGAAGGGTCATGAAATGTAGGTGACCCAGCAAAGACTGGAACCATCTCAGCATGGCTTTATTCAACTCAATATACTGCCCCATCAGAGCCCTCAGTTCCACCAGGTTCCTACAGATGCAGCGGCCGTTATCAGTCCATTTCTAGGAGTCGTTTTCGTAAAGTCTGCTGTATTCCATGCAGGATTCACTCATTATTCTTCCGTGAGCGCTGACGTGAACACCGCCAATCACACCAATCGCACCTGTGTTTACCGTTTTTGATTTCTTTGAATTACCTGGATTCTGATTTGTTTGGGTGCAGTTCTTTGCGTATCTGCCAGATGGCAAAAATGAATTCCCTCTGCACTATCCAGTGGATGCAAACACAGAGTAGGTAGCGCTAACTATATATATGATGTAACCCTATGCAGGTATTACCCTTGCATGGGGGGCTGCCTAAACACTAAAACTGACCCCCTGGTCAGATAGCAGAACAAGAGAAAAAATATAGTGTTAAAAAGGCGCCGGCAGGTAAAGGATATATTCACCAACAGGAAGAAACCGAAATGGATTCCAGACGGTAGAGATGTGCTTAAAGAAAATGTAAAAAACACAAAACATAGTATAATACTGTATGTATAAGAGACAAACAACATAAACTAAACCACTAATACTAAAGAAATATATATATCAGCTGAGATCAGGGGTGATAGGAATTTTACAACATTTAATAAAATAGTTTAAAAACACTGGACATAAAAAACATATACAGATAATATAAACACAAATATTCTAAGACAATTTAAAGGACAATTGGTATAGGACCCGTGTTCAGCTACACCAGGTGGAGTGCCCACTCACCGGACGAAAATTGTATGCAAGCGGTGGATATATTTGAGAGTATCCCCTCTCTTTTCAGCTCACACAGCCACTGCACAGGAATCTGGGCCAAGATGATAGCTGCACACGCCAGACCGCGTGTGTTTCTCCCCTGGCTCTCGTTCCTCCTCGCAGCTGGTGATAGATGAAATGCAGCAAATGCGTGCTGCTCACACAGCTGTTACACCGGGTTCGGGGCCAAGATATCAGCTACACACGCCAAGCTGCGTGGGCTTACTTCTCCCTGGCACTCCTTCCTCCTCGTGGCTGGTGGCAGGTTCACCGCAGCAGATTCGCGATAGTTCTGGGTACAAGCTGATAAACAGCTGATTCGTCACGGCACGGGAAGCACCTCTAGGCTATACTGCCCCATCAGAGCCCTCAGTTCCACCAGGTTCCTACAGATGCAGCGGCCGTTATCAGTCCATTTCTAGGAGTCGTTTTCGTAAAGTCTGCTGTATTCCATGCAGGATTCACTCATTATTCTTCCGTGAGCGCTGACGTGAACACCGCCAATCACACCAATCGCACCTGTGTTTACCGTTTTTGATTTCTTTGAATTACCTGGATTCTGATTTGTTTGGGTGCAGTTCTTTGCGTATCTGCCAGATGGCAAAAATGAATTCCCTCTGCACTATCCAGTGGATAGTACAGTTATGTACTGTAGTCAATTTGCAGGTGTTTAAAAAACAGATAAAAACAGATTCTAGCACAGTGATCCATTGTAAATTGACCTTGGTCAATGAAGACGCTGAAGACGTTATCAAATGTAGGCGTTTTCATAATTTAAGTATCAAAACACAATGTTGGGTACATTATTCTCAATTGCTATGCCTGCACAATTGCTGAATAGACATACACTCAACATCATGTCAAGTCCTTATACAAAACCGAATTGTAGTTATGCATTTTTAATATTTTCTGCAATTAATGCTGGAAACCAACTTTAGCAGAGATACAGTATATCATCATATCATCATATCATAGAGAACTACGATTTTTTCAAATTTTCACCTAACCATCGTGGGTGGAAGCATTCGATATGGCAAACTTTAACTAATGAGGATTGCTTTTTTCACACAGCCCCTCCTCAGGAAGATAGCAGGGGTTATTGGTCTGTGCTTCCAGCTTTTGCCGGTATGTATGCTCATGGCAATTTCAAAAGGAGAAAGGTCGGGTTTAACCTATTTAAGATTCTTATTTCTCGACCTTGCAATGTACCAACACCGGCTTGATAATACTATTGCAATAACGGGTCGACCGTCACCGAAAACCTGGTGAACGGCAATCCCTGTTACCTGTCCCCACCTGATTAGCAGCCTGATTACAAGCCAGATTAGAAGCCTTATTACAAGACTGATTACCAGCTGCAGCAGGCACCTGTCAACAATAATGCAGACTACATGAGTCACTACAGCTTTTACGCACAATACACCTCTGACATTGGCTCATCTCCACCTGGTTGGCAAAGATTATAATGAAGGTACAGTATATGTACTATACAGTCTTACACTATACAGTATTAACTTTAATTCCCAATGACACTAGAGTAGTGTATGCTTGCCATATCAATGCTTGTATACATGCACACTAGAGCGCGACTTGATGCATGCGCACTACCGGAAATAATAGCATAATTTTTTTTTACAGAAAAGAAACTTTGAAATCGAGCATCAAAAGATAAGAATGAAGTTCGATGGAACTCTAATATCGCTTTTTTAAATCGTTGCCTTTTTTACCTTTATACAATCAGTATAAACGCTTCACGCTTTTAAAACTTTGCCACGCTATTATTTTTGACAACACACTATGCACTGTACAGTACTGTAGTATGTGATTGATTCAATTACCCTGTACATTTCTTAACCTGTACTAACATTTCACAACGAGATGTTTCTTGCTTTTATTCCACTTCCTGGTTAATGGAAAACACTATGTGATGCATTTTGTAGAACACAAAGACAACAGTTTCATGATTTGGCTGCTGGTAGAGAAATTTCCCTTTCATTGTTCCACGTGCATGTGCATTATGAATCGGACTTAAAAACTTAGAAATCCAACGGAAACAAAAAAAATTTAAAGTGACATTCTTTTTTTTTTCTTGAGAGAGAGAATAATTGTGAGCTTTATATAAAACCTTATACAGTATAATTTTTACATTGTTACAATCACAACTGTTTTATTTTATCAATGATGTTGCATTTTGCAGTATAATTAGATTTTGCATGTACAATTAATTCAGGTACGAAACCCCAAAAATAAATATTACTAACTTTTATTCTATATTTATTATTTATTATTCAATACCTTCAACTTTGGGTAGGCTTGGTCTGCTTTTCATACTGTTTACGGAAATATCACACACACATAAAACATGTTCTCAGGTGAGTGAAAACTTTTATCAAATTTTTAAACTGTTCAAATGATTTCCTGCTACTGTAATCCTGCACGCTCATTCGAGTATTAGACCAAGATGAAACAATTTAGTTGCACCTTCTCCCATCCCCACCGCCTCACAAAGCCAAGCAAGAGGCATTAGACTTGTTTTCAACACCTCCCCATGCCATGGGACCTTCCTTAAAAAAGAAAGACACATCTTTGAGCCTTTGATTCTTGGCTGAGAAATGTGTTTGCCTGGTTTCACACGCATGCACATGGGTGATAAGTCCTGCACTTGTGATTTCTCGAGAATGACTTCACTGCCAATGTGAATTTCTAGTCCGAAAAAAAGCATATTTTTTTTCTTTTTTTCTCGACAAGCACTTAATAAATGAGTGATTTAGAAAACATTATGTGATGCATTTTTAAAATATTTTCTCAATTGTTTCATTCTTAAAATCACTTCCTTTCTATTTTTCTATGAGGTGGCATATTCTTATTTTGGGGAGGGAGGGGGTGGGAGGGAATACTATTCAAAACCTTCAACTTTGGGTCAGTTTGGTCTGCTTTTCATGTTGTTTATGGAAATATCACACACACACACACACACACACACAGTACACCACGGCACCCCACAGCCCGCACACACACCACCCACCCAACACACCACACACACGACACAGGGGTTGTTGGGGGGGCACCTCACACACCGCACACTTTCTCAAGGATGATAACTTTTATTCAATTTTAAAACAGTTCCAATGATTTAATTATACTGTAATCCTGCTCGCTCATAACAGCATTAGATAAAGACGGACTAATTTAGTTGCACCTCCCCTCCACCCCACATTCACACACAAAGACACATAATGTTTCAGGCTTTGGCCATAGGGGTTTTTAATTCCATGGGGTGTGACAAACTTCTCCCTTTATGTAGCTCTGCCTCTTGCCCAGGCTCTTCCTGACACAGTCTTCTAGGGTTTGGTTTTTATAAAAGGGGGACAAACACATGTATACACACAAGGGGCACTCAGCCCTCAACCTTCAGCGGTTTATTCTTCCATTAGTGACCCTACACATTTTTAAACACCGTCACTTTAAGAACAAAATAAATCATAAAAGGAAACATCTACTCCTGTCAGGAGTCTAACTCACATGCATATCCCTATCTAAAATATTGGCTGGCTAAGCCAGTTACCAACTTAAAATAACACCCAGAGATAACATTGAGTCCTTAACTGTGAGATGGGGACAGCGTCCCATTAGAGCCTCAGATGCTGCAACATGTAGGGGGGCCATCTACCCCGAACTGGATACTGCGGAGAAGCAGTTTTCCTCCCAGCCTCCAGGCTCTAGGAGAGAGAAGCAGCCAAACTAACTGCCATATATTCCTCTTCTTCTATTAGGAAAGCAGGTGAGTGAAAAACTAGAACCACTAATCTCTGGCCTGGAGTTTCTATCCCACAGTCTCAGTAACTGTGAAACTGTGGAATGGATCACTTCCATCTAAGTCTGCACTTTCTTCTATAAATTAGACAGAAAGCTCCCCATTATCCTGCGACTATGTCACGGGTTTAGCTGAGTCACCTCACACGGTGTAAACGACCGTGGATTTATTTTTTCATTGAGAGATGCGGGGATTAGGACAAACTATTGACTGTTATTATGCACACAGTACAATAAGCTTGGACACCCCCCCCCCTTCCATTAGTGCAGCAGCTCCTGAGAAAGAAAAAAAATTGCTGCAGGATTAGTGAATTGAAGGCCTTGACTGTTTAACACTACTGACAGCCACACAAAATGAATAAACTATAACTTACCCTACCTGTAAACTATAATGTAGTTTTAGAAATAATAGGTAATACACACATGTCTAATACAAATACTGTACATACTGTATACTGTATTATATTTACAAAGTGGAGTGTAAGTGCAGACTTAAAATGGTTAACGTGCAATTACCTTTAATATACAGTAAGGCTAATATTAAAACAGGTTATTGTCAGTACAATAGTTACCTGCACGATACTTATTGTACCTGTACTTACCTTTAATACAGTACATATTATATTCCCTACCCTTTCCCCCACAAATGGTTTTTACTATCAAGATTATCAAAGTTCTATGTATGAACTTTCTCATGTGAGGAGGACAACACAGTCACACTTGCCCGTGTGAGTGTTTGCAGTATTTTCTGCATTTATTACCTATAATCATCTGAATAGGTCTTGTTATATTTTACTAGTACTTGTCCCTCAATCTTTTTTATCTTTATCCATTTGCTCCGAGGGGGATACCACAATTGAAACTCGTTGTGAGACTGAAGAGGCGACTATTTGGACGAAAGAAGAAGAACCCCCACCAAAGAAAGACACGGGAGAAAGAAGAACTAAGAAGAAAGAAAAAGAAGAAAAAAGTAGGAGAGAAAAGAGACCTTGATGTGACAGCATTTACACAAGGCCGTGTAAGTGTTTACAATATTTTACACTCCACTATCCCCGCTCCTATCAGCTCAGGAATATTTGACTTAATCACATTGAATTCATTTCCTCCCATCACCTCTCAAACCTGTGCTCCCCCTTTCCCCTTTCTTTTCTGTATCAATAAGGATCCTGGATACGGGGGTTTTTGAGTCACAGGAAGAGACTTTGAAGCAGATGGGAACCTTATATACCACATAAGGTTGTTACGTTCTGGAAAATATTCCATCACCATTCATTTATTATTTTTTATACATTTCGCCTAGAGGGAGCGCCCGGGTACTCTTCCATTGCTACAATACAGTACAGTACCTTACTACATGCCTGTGGCATTCCCATTACGCTCTAAAAGAACAAGCAAAATGCCCTAATATAGTCTATATAGTTGTTGCATTTTTGTACAGTGAGTATGTCGTTCCAGAAACTCCTTATTCCTTTTATTAATTCCTCCTTCTTGGACAGGTTCATGACCTTTCTTATATGATCCTTCATCTCATGCCACACCAGTTCTATGCGGTTCAAATCTGGTGATCTGGAATGGGAGGGGAAAAACATGGCGAATTAGTTGAACAAGTAAAAACAGTCTAAAACAATGAGAAAAGGTAAATGTACAGTACACTGGAGAACTTACTCCAGTAGCGTCTTAACCCAGTTGATACCTCTCGCAAGAATGTAATTACTAGAGGCGGTATGTTTAGGGTCATTGTCCTGGAAGAAATGGTTGTCACCAGATGGGAAATCATGCCTAATGTATTGAACAATATGGGTGACAATTTGCTCTTGGAAAAATAATTTATCCATGATTCCTGGAACAAGAGAAGAAAGAATTATGAAAAGCTGAACATTAGGGTACAGAATACACTACAGTTGTACAGTGCATAAGGCTACGGTATGTTACATAGTTACATAGTAGATGAGGTTGAAAAAAGACGTAGGTCCATCAAGTTCAACCTACAGTATGCTACATTTAGACAACAGATACTTTATCCTCCTTCTATACTTACTTATTGATCCAGAGGAAGGCAAATAAAAAACCCTGTTAAGGGGAAAAATTAATTCCTTCCTGACTCCAAGAATTGGCAATCGGATTAATCCCTGGGTCAACATCCTTCCCATGTATACTTATTTGGTATATCCCTGTATACCTTTCCCATCTAAAAAGATGTCCAACCTTTTTTTGAACAAATCTATTGTATCTGCCATCACAGTCTCCATGGGTAATGAATTCCACATTTTAACTGCACTTACTGTAAAGAACCCTTTCCTTTGTTGCTGGTGAAATTTTCTTTCCTCCAACCTTAAGGGATGGCCCCGAGTCCTTTGTACTGCCCGTGGGATGAATAGTTCTTTTGAAAGCTCCTTGTATTGTCCCTGAAATATTTGTATTAGTATCAATCCCTCTAGACGCCTCTTTCTAATGTAAATAATCTAATTTAGCTAGCCTCTCCTCATAAGTTAGAATGTCCATCCCCTTTATTAATTTGGTGGCTCTTCTCTGCACTCTCTCTAGTTCCAAAGTCTTTTCTTAGGATTGGTGCCCAAAATTGTCTCCCATATTCAAGGTGGGGTCTTACAATGCTTTGTAAAGGGGCCATAATTATGTTTACTTCCCTTCCATCCATTGCCCGTTTGATGCAAGATAAGATCTTGTTTGCCTTTGCAGCTACTGCATGACATTGGGCACTGTCTACAAGCATGCTGTCTACAAGCACTCCTAAATCCTTCTCCATCAAGGATTCCCCCAATATATCTCCATTTAATTTGTAAGTCACCTTTTTATTCTTGCATCCCAAATTCATAACCTTACATTTATCTGCATTAAACCTCATCTGCCATTTACCTGCCCACATTTCCAGTCTCTCCAAGTCCTTCTGAAGAGAAATTACATCCTGCTCTGATTCTATTACCTTAAACAATTTAGTATCATCAGCAAAGATGGAGACTGTGCTCTCGATCCCAACTTCAAGGTCATTAACAAACAAGTTAAAAAGCAGGGGTCCCAGTACCGATCCCTGAGGTACTCCACTCATGACTTTTGCCCAACCTGAAAAAGTTCCATTTATGACAACCCTCTGTTGTCTGTCCTTTAACCAGTTTTCAATCCAGGTGCATATATTATTACTGAGTCCAATTTTCTTTATTTTGTACACCAACCTCTTGTGTGAAACCGTATCAAAAGCCTTTGCAAAAGCTAAGTAGACCACATCAACTGCATTACCCTGGTCTAAATTCCTACTTACCTCCTCAATTAAACAAATAAGGTTAGTTTGGAAAGATCTATCCTTCATAAATGCATGCTGACTATTACTAATAATTTTGTTTTCCATTAGGTATTCCTGAATATTATCCCGTATTAAACCTTCAAGGAGTTTTCCTACTATTGAAGTCAGGCTTACAGGTCTGTAATTTCCCGGTTGTGATCTAGCTCCCTTTTTAAATATAGGCACCACATCTGCTTTACGCCAATCTTGTGGTACGAGCATGTGGAAATGGACAGTCCTTGAATATTAAATTAATGGTTGGCTATTACTGAGCTTAACTCCTTGAGAACTCTTGGATGTATGCCATCGGGGCCAGGTGCCTTATTTACTAATTTTTTCAAGTCGCTTATGAATTCTTCCTCAGTTAACCAATTGTTCATAAATATGGAGGATGTGGCTTCCTCTGCAGAACTACTATTGAACTTGATTCTTCCCTGGTAAACACAGGCAAAAGAATTTGTTAATACATCTGCTTTTTCCTTATCTCCAATAATCTGCTACCCATCTCACACTGAAAAGGGTCCTATATTTCTTTTCTCATTTTTTCTTATTAAGGTACTTAAAGAACTTTTTAGGGTTGACTACATTCTATTGCAATCTTTTTTCATTATCCATTTTTGCTAATTTGATTGCCCTTTTGCAATTTTTTTGTACATCCTTATAATTCTGATACGATGTCTCTGTCCCTTTGATTTAAAGAATCTAAACAACCTCTTCTTCTTGTCCATTTTCTTCCTACCTCTTTATTAGCCACATGGTTTTGACTTATTTCTTATACTTATACCCAAGGGTTTACACTGATAAGTGTCTTTTTCTAACAATGTTTTAAAGACTGCACATTTCTTCTAAATTTTCACTGCAAAAAACCTCATCCCATTGTAATACTATAGTTAGAAATGCAGTGTTTGTTGGTGCAACGCACAGCATAAAAGGTGATAGCAGGTCTGGCAAAAAGTTTCTTTATTACAGGGACTAAAAAACGGAAGCTGCCAACCTTCTACGCGTTTCGTGCAGTCAAAAATGCACTTTATCAAGAAGTGAATTAACATGGTATACATCACTCTATATATAGCCACAGTCTGCCGATTTGGCGCCAAAAACACTAATTGGTAACCTCAATTGATTGGAAATGTGTGTTAGTCAAGCTGTGCAAGCGCCCTGCAAACGGCTAAACCTGGTCACACTACGAGAAGTTGCCTCCAAACACACCTGCTCGGTGACACGCACCGCAGGGCAATGGAGGACCAATCTGCGAGATGCGCTCAAGCAGCCACGTTTGCTCCGCGCATGCGCCGACTATAGTATGTCAAAAAAAGACCAAAAAAACCCGCGAGATGGAGCCACCAAAGTCCTAAATACTCGCTCATGCGCATAAATACTTTAAGAAATCGTGAATACATAATGATTAAAATTAGTGTTACCACATACAAACGGGGATAATTGTGGGGTTGTCTCATAAGCCTATGAAGACACCCACTAACATACCCCACTGACAGGGGAAGACACACCAAACATAAAACATAAAACGACAAGCTAGTCAAAATTGATGAGCCTGATCAGGCAGACTGTGCCATATATTTACAAAACATCCAACATGTAAATCTAAAAACAAAAATATAATAAAGCAAATAAAAAAGTTTTATTACTAACTATACCTATATTAAAAACATGTGACAGCCTTCCAGAAGTACAGAGGATGACTATGTAATTATTTTACATACAACAACTTACAAAAATCATGAAAAAAGAACCATATACAGTAACAAACAGTTTCTATCCATAAACGAAAGTGTGGTTTACTTGGACAAATATGTTAATTGCACTAGATATTATTTGTAATAGCACTAAATGAAGCTTATAAGTGCAATAATCTGACTCAATCAAACCTTATATTTGATAACTTTTTTGATATATAGTTTTATACTTATTTGATCAGACAATACAAATAAGTATAAAATATTATATCAAAATATGTTTTAATATAGGTAAGTGTTGAATTAAAACTTTTTTATTTTGATTTATTATTTTTTTGTTTTAGATTTTACAATTGTTGGATGTTTTGTAAATATATGGCACAGTCTGCCTGATCAGGCAATTTTGACTAGTCATGCGTTTTTATGTTTATGTTTGGTGTGTCTTCCCCTGTCAGTGGGGTAGTTAGGGGTGTCTTCAAGGCTTATGAGACAACCCCACAATATCCCCATGTGATGGGGTGGTAACACTAAATTATTAATCATTAGTATTCACGATTTCATAAAGTAATTTATGCGCATGCGCGAGTATTTAGGACTTTGGTGGCTCCATCTTGCGGGGTTTTTTTGGTCTGTTTTTTGACATACTATAGTTCGCGCTGGCGAGAGCAACACGTGGCTTGCTTAGGCGCATCTGCGAGATTTGGTCTCCATTGCCCTGCGGTGCGTGTCACCGAGCAGGTGTGTTTGAGGCAGACTTGTAGTGTGAAACGGTAATTAGCCGGTTTTGCATGGCGCTTGCACAGCTTGACTATAACACACATTTCCAATCAATATGAGGTACCAATTGTGATTTTGTGCGCAAATCGGCAGACTGTGGCTAGATATAGTGTGATGTATACCATGTTAATTCACTTCTTGATAAAGGGCATTTTGACTGCACGAAACGCATAGAAGGTTGCAGCCCTTCCGTGTTTTATGTCCCTTTTTAAATATAGGCACCACATCTGCTTTACGCCAATCTTGTGGTACTGAGCCTGTGGAAATGGAGTCCTTGAATATTAAATATAATGGTTTGGCTATTACTGAGCTTAACTCCTTGAGAACTCTTGGATGTATGCCATCGGGGCCAGGTGCCTTATTTACTTTAATTTTTTCAAGTCGCTTATGAACTTCTTCCTCAGTTAACCAATTGTTCATTAATATGGAGGATGTGGCTTCCTCCTGCAGAACTACTATTGAACTTGATTCTTCCCTGGTAAACACAGAGGCAAAGAATTTGTTTAATACCTATGCTTTTTCCTTATCTCCAATAATCTGCCTACCCATCTCACACTGAAAGGGTCCTATATTTTCTTTTCTCATTTTTTTCTTATTAAGGTACTTAAAGAACTTTTTAGGGTTGACCTTACATTCTATTGCAATCTTTTTTTCATTATCCATTTTTGCTAATTTGATTGCCCTTTTGCAATTTTTGTTACATTCCTTATAATTCTGATACGATGTCTCTGTCCCTTCTGATTTAAAGAATCTAAACACCTTCTTCTTCTTGTCCATTTTCTTCCTACCTCTTTATTTAGCCACATTGGTTTTGACTTATTTCTTTTATACTTATTACCCAAGGGTATACACTGATAAGTGTGCTTTTCTAACAATGTTTTAAAGACTGCACATTTATCTTCTAAATTTTTCACTGCAAAAACCTCATCCCATTGTATTACTACTAGTTAAGAATGCAGTGTTTGTTGGTGCAACGCACAGCATAAAAGGTGATAGCAGGTCTGGCAAAAAGTTTCTTTATTACAGGGACATAAAAAACGGAAGGCTGCAACCTTCTACGCGTTTCGTGCAGTCAAAATGCACTTTATCAAGAAGTGAATTAACATGGTATACATCACTCTATATATAGCCACAGTCTGCCGATTTGGCGCCAAAATCACTAATTGGTAACCTCATTTGATTGGAAATGTGTGTTAGTATCAGCTGTGCAAGCGCCATGCAAAACCGGCTAATACCTGTTCACACTACGAGAAAGTCTGCCTCCAACACACCTGCTCGTGACACCGCAACGCAGGGCAATGGAGGACCAAATCTCGCGAGATGCGCTCAAGCAAGCCACGTTTGCTCGCGCATGCGCAGACTATAGTATGTCAAAAAACAGACCAAAAAAACACCCCCGAGGATGGAGCCACCAAAGTCCTAAATACTCGTCATGCGCATAATTACTTAATGAAATCGTGAATACATAATGATTAATATTTAGGTTTACCACCCATAAAAAGGGGATAATTGTGGGGTTGTCTCATAAGCCTATGAAGACACCCACAACATTACCCCACTGAAAGGGGAAGACACAACCAAACATAAAAAATAAAAACGCATGAGCTAGTCAAAATTGATGAGCCTGATCAGGCAGACTGTGCCATATATTTACAAAACATCCAACAATTGTAAAATCTAAAAACAAAAAATATAATAAAGCAAAATAAAAAAGTTTTAATTCTAACTTATACCTATATTAAAAACATATGTACAGCCTTCCAGAAGTACAGAGGATGACTATTTAATTATTTTACATACAACATACTTACAAAATCATGAAAAAAGAACCATATACAGTAACAAACAGTTATCTATCCATAAACGAAAGTGTGGTTCTACTTGGACAAATATGTTTAATTGCACTAGATATTATTTGTAATAGCACTAAATGAAGCTTATAAGTGCAATAATCTGACTCAATCAAACCTTATATTTGATAACTTATTTTGATATATAGATTTTATACTTATTTGATCAGAACAAATAAGTATAAAATATATATATCAAAATATGTTTTTAATATAGGTATAAGTTAGAATTAAAACTTTTTTATTTTGATTTATTATATTTTTTGTTTTTAGATTTTACAATTGTTGGATGTTTTGACAACGATACTTTTATCCTCCTTCTATACTTACTATTGATCCAGAGGAAGGCAAATAAAAAACCCTTTAGGGAAAAAATTATTCCTTCCTGACTCCAAGAATTGGCAATCGGATTAATCCCTGGGTCAAATCCTTCCCATGTATACTTATTTTTATCCCTGTATACCTTTCCCATCTAAAAAGATGTCCAACCTTTTTTTGAACAAATCTATTGTATCTTGCCATCACAGTCTCCATGGGTGAATTCCCATTTTAACTGCCTTAACTAAAGAACCCTTTCCTTGTTGCTGGTGATTTCTTTCCTCCAACCTTAAGGGATGGCCCCGAGTCCTTGTACTGCCCGTGGGATGAATAGTTCTTTTGAAAGCTCCTTGTATTGTCCCTGAATATATTGTATATAGTTATCATTCCCCCTTAGACGCCTCTTTTCTAATGTAAATAATCTAATTTAGCTAGCCTCTCCTCATAAGTTAGAATTCCATCCCCTTTATTAATTTGGGTGGCTCTTCTCTGCACTCTCCTAGTTCCATAATTCTTTTCTTAGGATTGGTGCCCAAAATTGTACTCCATATTCAGAGGTGGGTCTTACTAATGCTTTGTAAAGGGCTAATTATGTTTACTTCCTCTCCATCCATTCCCGTTTGGCAAGATAAGATCTTGTTGCCTTTGCAGCTACTGCATGACATTGGGCACTGTCTACAAGCATGCTGTCTACAAGCACTCCTAAATCCTTCTCCATCAAGGATCCCCCAATATATCTCCATTTATTGTAAGTCACCTTTTATATTCTTGCATCCCAAATTCATAACTTACTTTATCTGCATTAAACCTCATCTGCATTTACCTGCCCCACATTCCAGTTCTCTCCAGTATCCTTCTGAAGAAAATTACATCCTGCTTGATTCTTTACCTTAAACATTTAGTATCATCACAAAATGGAGCTGTGCTCTCGATCCCAACTTCAAGGTCATTAACAAACAAGTTAAAAAGCAGGGGTCCCAGTACCGATCCCTGAGGTACTCCACTCATGACTTTTGCCCAACCTGAAAAGTTCCATTTATACAACCCTCTGTTGCTGTCCTTTACCAGTTTTCAATCCAGGTGCATATATTATTACTGAGTCCAATTTTCTTTATTTTGTACACCACCCTCTTGTGTGAAACCGTATCAAAAGCCTTTGCAAAGCTAAGTAGCCACATCAACTGCATTACCCTGGTCTAAATTCCTCTACTACCTCCTCAATTAAACAAATAAGGTTGTTTGGAAAGATCTATCCTTCATAAATGCATGCTGACTATTACTAATAATTTTGTTTTCCATTAGGTATTCCTGATATTATCCCGTATTAAACCTTCAGGAGTTTTCCTACTATTGAAGTCAGGCTTACAGGTCTGTAATTTCCCGGTTGTGATCTAGCTCCCTTTTTAAATATAGGCACCACATCTGCTTACGCCAATCTTGTGGTACTGAGCTGTGGAAATGGAGTCCTTGAATATTAAATATATGGTTTGGCTATTACTGAGCTTAACTCCTTGAGACTCTTGATGTATGCCATCGGGGCCGGTGCCTTATTTACTTATTTTTTCAAGTCGCTTATGAACTTCTTCTCTCAGTTAACCAATGTTCATTAATATGGAGGATGTGGCTTCCTCCTCAGAACTACTATTGAACTTGATTCTTCCCTGGTAAAACCACAGGCAAGAATTTGTTTTAATACCTATGCTTTTTCCTTATCTCCAATAATCGCCTACCCATCTCACACTGAAAGGTCCATATTTTCTTTTCTCATTTTTTTCTTATTAGGTACTTAAAGAACTTTTAGGGTTGACTACATTCTATTGCAATCTTTTTCATTATCCATTTTGCTAATTTGATTGCCCTTTTGCAATTTTTGTTACATTCCTTATAATTCTGATACGAGTCTCTGTGCCCTTCTGATTAAAGATCTAAACACCTTTTCTTCTTGTCCATTTTCTTCCTACCTCTTTATTTAGCCACATTGGTTTTGACTTATTTCTTTATACTTATTACCCAAGGGTATACACTGATAAGTTGTTCTTTTCTAACAATGTTTTAAAGACTGCACATTATCTTCTAAATTTTCACTGCAAAAAACCTCATCCCATTGTATTACTATAGTTAAGAATGCAGTGTTTGTTGTGCAACGCACAGCATAAAAGGTGATAGCAGGTCTGGCAAAAAGTTTCTTTATTACAGGGACATAAAAAACGGAAGGCTGCAACCTGCTAGCTCGTTTCGTGCAGTCAAAATGCACTTTATCAAGAAGTGAATTAACTGGTATCATCACTCTATATATAGCCACAGTCTGCCGATTGGCGCCAAAATCACTAATTGGTAACCTCATATTGATTGGAAATGTGTGTTAGTCAAGCTGTGCAAGCGCCATCAAACCGCTAATTACCTGTTCACACTACAGAAATCTGCCTCCAACACACACCTGCTCGGTGACACGCACCGCAGGGCAATGAGGACCAAATCTCGCGAGATGCGCTCAAGCAAGCCACGTTTCTCGCGCATGCGCAGACTATAGTATGTCAAAAACAGACCAAAAAAACCCCGCGAGATGGAGACCACCAAAGTCCTAAATACTCGCTCATGCGCATAAATTACTTTATATGAAATCGTGAATACATAATGATTAATAATTTAGTGTTACCACCCAATAAAACGGGATAATTGTGGGGTTGTCTCATAAGCCTATGAAGACACCCACTAACATACCCCACTGACAGGGGAAGACAACACCAAACATAAAACATAAAACGCATGAGCTAGTCAAAATTGATGAGCCTGATCAGGCAGACTGTGCCATATATTTACAAAACATCCAACATTGTAAAATCTAAAAACAAAAATATAATAAAGCAAAAAAAAGTTTTAATCTAACTTATCCTATATTAAAACATGTACAGCCTTCCAGAAGTACAGAGGATGACTATTTTATTTTACATACAACTCTTACAAAATCATGAAAAAAGAACCATATACAGTAACAAACAGTTATCTATCCATAAACGAAAGTGTGGTTCTACTTGGACAAATATGTTTAATTGCCCTAGATATTATTTGTAATAGCACTAAATGAAGCTTATAAGTGCAATAATCTGACTCAATCAACCTTATATTTGATAACTTTTTTGATATATAGATTTTATACTTATTTGATCAGAACAAATAATATAAAATATATATCAACATATGTTTTAATATAGGTATAGTTGAATTAAAACTTTTTTATTTTGATTTATTATATTTTTTGTTTTTAGATTTACTTGTTGGATGTTTTGTAAATATATGGCACAGTCTGCCTGATCAGGCAATTTTGCTAGCTCATGCGTTTTTATGTTTTTGTTTGTGGTCTTCCCCTGTCAGTGGGGTATGTTAGTGGTGTCTTCATAGGCTTTGAGACAACCCCACAATTTTCCCCNNNTTTGTATGGGTGGTAACACTAAATTATTAATCATTATGTATTCACGATTTCATATAAGGTAATTTATGCGCATGCGCGAGTATTTAGGACTTTGGTGGCTCCATCTCGCGGGGTTTTTTTGGTCTGTTTTTTGACATACTATAGTCTGCGCATGCGCGAGCAAACGTGGCTTGCTTGAGGCGCATCTCGCGAGATTTGGTCCTCCATTGCCCTGCGGTGCGTGTCACCGAGCAGGTGTGTTTGGAGGCAGACTTCTCGTAGTGTGAACAGGTAATTAGCCGGTTTTGCATGGCGCTTGCACAGCTTGACTAACACACATTTCCAATCAATATGAGGTTACCAATTAGTGATTTTGGCGCAAATCGGCAGACTGTGGCTATATATAGTGTGATGTATACCATGTTAATTCACTTCTTGATAAAGTGCATTTTGACTGCACGAAACGCATAGAAGGTTGCAGCCTTCCGTTTTTTATGTCCCTGTAATAAAGAAACTTTTTGCCAGACCTGCTATCACCTTTTATGCTGTGCGTTGCACCAACAAACACTGCATTGGATTTCTCCCCATTGAACAACAGCACGCAGATTGAGATGAACTCTGGTGACAATTATTCGTGAGTACATACCTGGGGCCAGCCCAATGAGGTTTAGGGGGGGTGTCTCTGTGCATCTACCCCTGCCTTCAGGGCAACTGGAGCCCTTTTTTAGGTTTGGTACATATTCATGTCCCAGAAGTATACCTCTTATATTATAACTTGATGGGACTTCATGCATGAGCACCACATCACCCTTACTGTATGTTTACTACTAGATTAGACCTCAGTTTATTAAAATCTGCCTTTATAAAGTTTAAAGTCTTTGTTGAACCCAAGTAATCTGTTTTTTGATAATTTATTTCAAATGAGACCATGTTATGATCACTGTTACCCAAATGTTCCAGTATTGAATATTTGTTATTACTTCTACATTGTTTGATGTAACCAAATCCAGAACTGCCCCTCTCCTGGTTGGTTCCTCAATAATTTGGGTCATATAATTGTCTTTAAGCACCCCCAAAAACCTGTTTCCTTTTGTTGTAATGCTAATCTCATTGCCCCAGTCTATGTCTGGATAATTAAAATCCCCCATTATGCAAACATGACCCAGTTTTGATGCCTTCTCCATTTGCAAAAGTATTTTAGCTTCCTCAATCTCACAGATATTTGGTGGTTTATAGCATATTCCCACAAACATTTTCTTTATACTTTTACCTCCACTGCTAATTTCTATCCACAAAGTCTCTACATTTTCATCATTCCCTTCATAAATATCATCCCTTATAATAGGTTTTAGATCTGGTTTAACATATAGACATACTCCACCTCCCCTTCTATTTGCTCGATCCTTCCGAAAAAGAGAATAACCCTCTAAATTAACTGTCCAGTCATGAGTTTCATCCCACCATGTTTCAGTAATGCCTATGATATCATACTGCTCCCTTGTGACTTTGTGCAATATTTTACCCACAAAGATGATTATGCATCCTGGTCCACATCTAGAGATCGCACCCCACACATGCATCTTTAGTGGATGCTTGGGCCGTGGCTTCAGAGATAGGCGTCTTTTTTTGCGGAATGCAAAAGTGGCAAATCTCTCAAGAGCTAAAGTTGTCTCAGAAAAGATGACATCCTGAAAAGTCTTGCCACTTTTGATCCATGCCCGTGCTGGGTCCACTCTTTTTTATCTTGTTGGCCTCCCTTATCATAAGATTCGCTCTGTAATGTCAAAGAAGAATTTTACAGGTACTGTACAGTCAAAGCACACTTTTACCTAAAGTACAATAGTGTACAGTACAACACTTTACCTTTACTGTCCTAACTACGGCAACCCTGTTCTGTCACTCTGCATACTATTGCAATATACTCTACTTTATTACAGTAAGACACTTACTTTACACGTCCATATTTGCATCCCAATTGGCGTCTCATCACCCTGATGCTGGTCTCAGATGCTGTGATATTGTAACTGTTCTCTAGAACAGTCTTGACTGTTGCTGCACAGCGCTCATCATTAGCCTCGCTGATTTTGTCCACCAGACGCTTTGCCGTCGTACAGTTTAAAGGAAAAGAGAACAATTTGTTAGGCCCAAAAATAAGTCAAAACAAATACATGACATGCAGTACTGTATATAGTATTCTAAAATAATTGCAAAGAAAACAAGTTTAAAAAAAAGCATTTTGATATGCAAGAAGCTTATACAAGTAATACAGTAATTACAGAATGAATCAAAAATACTTACTTTGTTGTGACTGGAGAACTCCGCTTTACACTTTTTCTCTGACCATGGGCATGATAGCTGACAGTGCTTTTTGCTAAATCGAGGCCCGAAGTAAGTAACCAGCATTTGATCTGTAATATTCTGTGTCGTTTCTTGTATATATCCTGTATTCTCATGCTGTGATCCTTTGAAATAACTTTCCTCGGTATCGCTGCTTTAGAAAATAAATCAAGCACAGAGGAATGTATATTCGATGTGTATTCGATATATATTCAATGTGCATTGAATTAACAGAAGTGATGGTGTATTTATAATGTAATGGACCTCGCTCCAGAGGTTAAGTACTGTATATGATTTAAGTTTTTGAGAGATGTCCCACGTGTTTGGAGATTCTAACCCTTTTAGGCATCATATAGCGTTTTACAAGCGCTATGTTGATGATCTCTTGATGATCTGGAGTGGCGAGGAAGATGATCTCATTAAGTTCTTTGAGTACCTGGCAGATAACCAACTTAATCTCAGATTTACGCATACTTATTATATGCACCATATACAATTTTTGGATCTCAATCTCTATGTAGACATTGAGAATAAAATACAATCTGACATTGAGAATAAAATACAATCTGACATCTTTAGGAAAGACAATGCCAGAAACTCATTGTTACACGCAAGGAGCTGTCATTCCCGCCCTCTGATCAAAGGCATCCCCAGGGGACAGTTCCTGCGTTTACGCCGGAACTGTTCCTCGATGGAGGACTTTGGTCGTAGGGCGGATGAGATGAGGGGAAGATTTCTGTCAAGGGGATATGCTAGAATAGATCTTGATCAGGCCTTTGATCTGGCTCTTACTATAGATAGAGAGTCTTTGATCAATATGGGTAGGAGCCAATCCAGACAGAAATGTCCTGTGGAGAACACGGATGCGCCCAACTTTATTACGGGATACAGTGAGCAAGCCGGAGCAATCAAATCCATTATTCGGAAACATTGGGGTATGTTATCTTTTGATCCCTTGATCCATAACATGGTTTGCTCCGGCCCTCTCGTGGTATTCCGTAAAGCAGCTACGTTAGGGAATACATTATCACCTAGTATGTTACAGCCCAATAAGTCACCTAGAAACATGCTCTCTCTTTTTAAATTACAAGGCTCATATAACTGTGGACGATGTAAAGTTTTTCCTAACATGACTAAATCCACACATTTCTCCAACCGTGATGAGACACGCAGATTTAAGATTAAATCATTCATTACATGCCAAACAGAATTTGTTGTTTATCTATTGATATGTAAATGCAGCAAACAATATGTCGGCCTCACCATTAGAGTCTTTAAGATTCGCATCTTGGAGCATTTGAGGCTGATACATAATAGAGACATGCTGCATCCAGTATCAATACATTTCAACATTTGTCCATTGGGTTCAGTGGGATCCTTACATTGTATAGCACTTGAACATATTCCATTACCTCCCCGGGGAGGAGATACTGCTGCGGCCGAGTTTATTCGAGCATTTGCCCGTTCTCGGCCGCAGCAGTAGCCTGTCACGCGCCAGAGGGTGACGGGCGCGCGCCGAAGCAGCGGAAGAGCGCCCTCCGATCGGGGCGCTCTCCCTCCCGCTGCCGGGTCCGCCGGGTCCCCCGGAACCCCCTGCCGCCCTCCCCCACATCGCGGGAAACCAGGGCTCCCTCGGGGAGCCCTGGACGCGCGTGAAGGGGGCGCACGCTCCCGATGACGCGTGACCGCGCGTCGGTGACGCGCGGCACGCCGAGGGGCGGCCACTAGCAAGCCGGGAAATCTCCCGGCTTGCGGATCTGGCCGCAGTGCAATAAACTGTGTCGCCAGTGTAGGATCAAAATCTTGCATCAGCGAGAAGCACACTGGATCTTTACGTTAAATACACTGCAACCCAATGGACTTAATGTTGAATGAGATCTGCGTTGTTTCCTTAACATCTGTGCATTATGTAGATCTGCTGCTTAACCTGTTTTACTCATTTTACTCATTTATTACATTTATAAATGATTTACAGTTTTAATCTATGTGTGTGCTCTGCCCTTACCTTTTCTTCTATTCCTCATTTACCACCCCAACCCCCCTCCCTCCCCCCCTCACCCCCCCTCTTTCCCCCTCCCCCACCTTCCCCTTCCCTTTCCGTCCATTTCCCCTCTCCCCCCTTTCCTTACTGATATTCTTTGACGCAATTTATATTGATTCAGTTTTTTCATTCTCTATGTGTTGTATTATTATGACACTGAGACCTAGCTGATATAGTTACCTCATTGGTTTAAATTGTGCTGAGGTTTGATTTATATTTTCTTTAAATGTCAAAGCTGTCAGTATTTTGGATAGTGTTGTGATGGTCTTTTATACACCCCTTATGTTACTGCACCTTAGAACAGCATTAATCACATTGACAGGAATTCATTTATGTGGTATTAAATGTTTGAAGATTTATTGATTACAATAAATAAGATTAGATGTATGCTGTTAGTAATTACTAGGGCATGTATACCAGGGGTTAATATTTTAGTCCGTTTTCGCAGGCTTTTTTATTTAAAATATACAGGCTCAGACCACGTCTCCCCACTCCAAGACGAAGCGCTGTTCCATAGTGTGAAACGCGTTGAGGGGGAGATCGTGGTGTAGCCGTGTGTCTGTGATGCTTCAATAAAGTTTTTTCTACTAACCCGGAAGTAGCCTGGATGTTTGTCACTTGCTGTGTCGCCGGATCTTCTTTCTTCCACTTCCTATCTTCAGAATGCTGCACGCTGGTGATTGGAGCACAGAGAAGAGCAGGACCCAGATCAGAGAACCTCAATAGGTAAGGGAATTCCCTCACAACTCTGATTCATCTAGAGGTCCGTTACTGTACCCTCCTTCTCCATTTCCTTGTGACCACACTGACACCTACGGGTGCTGGGACTAACTGCCGGAGCGCAGGACAGGTTTTCTCTTAAGTACTGTATACGCCCACTTTTAACACCCGCAGCTCGTGTCCATGTTCGCCAAAAAATTCAAATAGGAATAAAAGGTGACCCAAATTGCATAGGCTCCCATACGCTGATCTCTATCTGAACAGATACTGTATTGTGCATTCTTACATCTGCTTCCATGGATCAACCCCGATTCTACAGATGCAGGAACCTGCTTTCTTCTGCCGTGCCGACCAGGAGAAAGCGGATGTCGGAAGCTGTTTGCAAGCCAAAGCCAAAGGTGCCTAAAGAAAAGGTTCTGAGGCACCCAAGGCAAAGAACCCTGGCCCTTTGTATGTGAAGAAGAAAATTACCAAAATCAACACTGATCAACTTTATTAGACAGTCCCTAGAAGTGCCCCTGCACCCACCGAAGCTGAATCGGACGTCCCAGACATTTCACTGCCATCACCCACCGCCACCGATTCCCAAACATCCGCCCGCTCTGACCCTTTGTCCACCAATGCTGGTCCGGAACCCCCAGCTCCTCCAGCACCCAGCCACGCCGATGTTTGTCCTGAAGTCCCCAGCTCATCTCCACCAGCACCCAGCCAAGCCGATGTTCATCCCGAAGTCCCCAGCTCAACTCCTCTAGCACCTGGCCACGCCGATGTTCATCCTGAAGTTTCCAGCTCTCCTCCTCCAGCGCCCAGCCATGCAGATTTTCGTCTGGATGAAAACAGCACTAAGATCCAGCTCGGTCGTCCGCATGCTGGATGTTTTTAGTGGTATCGAAATCACTGACAACTCAACAGAGCAATACAGGGACAGAATGGAGACCAAGATGGATCATCTTTTGGAGTGCATGGAGAATATGGATAGGTGGATGGGTGTTCGTCTGGATAAGATTGAGAGGAACATCGCGGGGCTCTATTCTTTGCTTGGAGTCTCTGCCCCTGTATGTCCGACTCAGGAGCAGGAGGGTGACTTGAAGGTGACTTATTCTCCCAGGAAGGAACCGCATACCCCCCGTGCACCCTCTCAATCCCTGGATTTTACCTTCAGCTTCCAACACCAAGCACACCATGAGACCCCCACGCTCACCCCCTCCGTCTCCAAGATACACATATGCACATATACCCTTCTGTTGGAGATGACAACCCCGGTAAGGCCACGACAGGAGGAAAGCCTCCTCCCAGACCATCTACCCCTGCCCGGTGCCAGAAGCACACCCATTCCAGCACCCAGGATTGTATTGGTCCCAGACATCATGCTGAGAGAGCTGCCCCAGAGCGTCCGGGAGAAATACAAGATAAGATGTGGTGGTCTACCTCAGAAATATGCCCAGTTCATCTTTAAACAGCATGTCAGTTTTGAGATGTACAGCGAGTGGACCCAAAAGGTCAAATTTGAAGGCAATAAATACAAGATGGGTCTTTCTGCAAATTTAAGGAGAACAATTATGGAAGAAGTGAAGCGCTATTTTAATGTTAACAGTCTTCTTGGTAAAACCATCAGAGACAGCATCAATGGCCTTTTGATGCATACAAGGGCTCTTCCCTGGAAGTCCATCGACTTGTTTGATGACTACTAGTTTATTTAAAAATATAAAAAAGACAGTTGATTGTTTAAAATTATTTCATTGTTTAATGCTTATTTTCTATTTTGCATGTCCGGAGCTGGGCAAAGACAATGTGCAGGAATTTCCCACCTCCCTCCCCCCAAATGCCCCTTCTTCTCCCCCAACCCCCCTCCTTCAAATAATAATTTAGAATATTGTCTCTTTCTTTACAGACCCAGATGTACAAGAAGCACCAGCAATTGCGAAGAAGAAAAAGACAAGATTGTAAATTTTGAAGAGGAGACGACGATGTATTTTTGTATTATTATTTTTTCCTTTATTATCCTGTACAAATAAAAAATTTCATTCTTTAAATATACTTTTTGGTGTGTTCATGTTTTTACTGTTGAGACACTTACAGTAGTACTATACCTGATGTTCTAAAGGCATTTACATATATAAAAATGTGTCATTGATATACTGTACAGAATACAGTATGTAGAAAATACTATATAAATCTAGAAAATAAGTGTTTTTTACTATTTAGATTCACTAATAGCAGTACTGCACTACTGTCTTGCAGATACAGTATCTTGCGACTTCGTGAGGAAATGCACTGTATCTTACTGTACAGTAATTTAATTAGGAACATAATTACATGCATGTGCAGAAATGTGATGACACGCATATGTGCTTCAACAAGGTTCTTATTTGCCATACACGCATGCACAGTTTGAAGATTTGTGTATGGCTAAGGAGCCTCAGAAAGGACTTCTTTCCTATGTACAGTATACAGTATGAACTCATAACGTTAATCTTCAAATTACAATTACACACATTTGAAGTACTGTATGGCAATAAAAGACAGGTTGAATTGTAATTACATTTTTAAGACAACAACTCGTGATCGCCCACTTGAGTTTCTCCACGGTATTGCAGACAACGCTAAAATGCAATTTTCGGTATTCAATAAAAACACTGGTAAACTCACATCTTAACGCGGGAAAAATTCAAGAAATCACGCACCATGACCAGGTATGCAAAGGAATACAACCTGTGAAATGTTCGGATAACGGCTGCTGTATCTGTAGGTGGAAGAAGTTCCTTATCAATCCCGTCATTCACCAACAACCCTTCAGGGTAGGACAGGTGATGGATAAGACGAAAAGAGCCTGGCTCCTTTTTAGGAACCACTCAAGCAGAGACGCCCTCAACCTGGGCAATGGTGGATGATTAAATGGGCCTGCCATCGTAACTGCCTTCACTTCCATCGCCAATTGTACCCTTGAAACCTCTGCATGCATTTGTAGCAATTTCAAGTTTCTCCTACACAGGGGGACATCAACCTACTTAAAGGGGAGACATAAACCGCTTTCAAAGCCTTCTGTCAGAATTTCCACTGCTGCCCTATTGGGGTAGTGGCAAAGCCAAAGCGCCATGTCAATGACATTCACTGAAGTCCTCGCCCATCGCCCCAGCCTCTCCACCTATTCCCTTCCTAAATCCACCCTTGCAATTTTTTAAGTACTTTGCTGAGGTCTGGCTACCTCCACAGAATTTACATTGCCCCTCATTGTATTGCCAACATATAACCTTTCTAGCCTTTGCCATCTGCCCAGAGTACTGTGAACTGCCAGAAAGGTGGTCGGCTTCTGTTGCAACATCCACAAGTCCCTATGCTTCACATTCCACCATAAATGCTTATCAACCGCCATGTTCTTCCACCAAGGCAATCCCCAATAAAACTTACAGGTCTCTTAAATGGTATCCATGTACTTAATATGTGCCGAACAAAGCGCCACCTTCTTTTCCCCAATAATGCTAGCCAAAATTGCAAATAACTTGGGAGAATGCTGCCTCTACTTCTCCACCTCCTCTTCCTTCATGCCTTTCATATCTGTCTTTGCTGTCTCTTTTTAGGCCAGCAACAAGGTCAGCAAATCTACCTACTCTTCCTTCCATATATGCTCCTTAACCGCCTCTGACAAATGCAGGTTCAGCGGGCTAGCCAAACATAAGTATGTGTCCCTAAAACTAGCCCTCACCTTCCTTCTCCCCTCCGTCAAACCCTACCTCCCCTTGCTACTTCCTATAATGGATGCATGATACAAAAAGGATGAGGATATCAATGAACTGACCGGGAGCCGCAAAGCAGCGTCCGGATGCGGGACTCTTCGTCGTGGGTAGCCGGGTCAGGGTAGGAGACAGCAGAGTAGTAGAAGGACAAGCTGAGGTCGAGGAGTGGAGAGGTTCGGATTGTAGAGGTGGGTAGCCTGGGTAGAGGAGTGGAGAGGTGCGGATTGTAGGGGTGTGAGGATCACCGGGAAACCCTGCCTCTATCACTCATCCCGCAACGTCACGAGTGACGCGCGCCAATAAGAACCTGCGCGCAGGCACTGCACCGCTAGGAGAGGAGACACTGCAGAGCCCGCCTCCAGACTCCGCCCGTGATGACAAGAGCAGTGCTCAGCGCGCTCCGACTATGCACAGATGCCGCATGAACACAGGCACTCAAGAGGTTAATGCTATCCATTATTCCACAACTGCCACTGACTCAGGCCCTGCATATCGGTACACAACATACCTGTGATTACTCTGCAGCTGTGTGCTGCCTTTCCATTGGCTGCCTGCTCTTTAAATGCTCAGTCAGCCCTCTTCCAAACTGGCTGAGCATAAACTCATGTCAGTGTGTGCTTACCTCAAGCTTCCTGGTATCCTGTCTTTGCTTGTCTCGCTTCCAGTTTCTTTGATCCCTGTCCCCCGTGGACTCCTGACTTCTCTGACCCCTGGATCACGGCTACAGACTCGACTATTCTGATCTCTCTATCCCTGGACCCCGGCACCACATCAACGACCATCCGACCTTCTCCTCTCCTCGACCACGGCAAATACCTGAACTAACCTGACCTCTCCTACCTATACCCGGCTTCACAACTACCACTCCACACTCCGGACGTGTCTGCTCGGCTGTTGGTCAGTGACTTTCAACATCCCCACCTCAGCCTCGCGGTCCCGCCTTGTTTGTGGTGAGCACTCGTGACCAAGGGTCACTAGTCGACTTAAGGGTTGGAGAGAGCAGCAGAGTCAAGGAATGGCAAAAGTGCTTGCAACTAACACACGTCACATGAGAGTATGCTCAGCCAACTTCCTGGTGGAAGTGGCTGAGCATAAAAAGCAGGGTGAACCAATCAGACAAGGTCCTGCACTGCAGACAGGAACACGGCTGATACCAATCAGGCATCCGGAGCTTGACGGGGGTGTAGCCTGCGACAGATCCTCACAGTCCACAAGAACTTAATGCACTCACGTACTGTGAGGAGCTGTCGCAGGGCCATATTTGCTCTCCAGTTTAGTGCCCATCTTAAACTGTCTTGCATTTAAGCCAACCACAGGCCACCTATTCATAAAATGCCTGGGATGATTATAGCTTTATCCAGATGTAGCAAGACTTAATGTATTCGGTCCCATTGCCACGCACGGCCACATGAAAATGGCGATGGCAGCACAGAAGAATTAACGTGGCAGACACAGACTTTTCCTTGTTTGTCCGCAGCCCCGGGGATATTCACTCTTGCAGTAGAAATACATATCTAGCACAACTCTGTGTTTTGGGTGTCACGGATTTATGCTGCCACGGCTATATGCGGCCACGGCTATATGCGGCCACGGCTATGTGCTGCCACGGCTATGTGCTTCCACGGCTATGTGCTGCCACGGCTATATGTGGCCACGGCTATATGTGGCCACGGCTATATGCGGCCACGGCTATGTGCGGCCACGGCTATGTGCGGCCACGGCTATGTGCGGCCACG
This sequence comes from Ascaphus truei, assembly GCA_036426205.1. NCBI lineage: Eukaryota > Metazoa > Chordata > Amphibia > Anura > Ascaphidae > Ascaphus > Ascaphus truei. The sequence goes on along the minus strand of WSYH01000588.1, from coordinate 97,635 downwards.
GCTATATGCGGCCACGGCTATATGTGGCCTGTGTCTATAGAAAGGGAAACCGGGACTGGAGAATACCCCTTTTGTAGCAGATTTCCTTCTTTTTGATCTTTAGTGACAGATTTACACATACGTGTTGCATGCCAGTGTCTGAAACAAAGAGACACGCAGATCTGATATTAAATAACGTATAACAGCAACTATGGAAACAAAGTAAACATGCCAGCAGCGATCTCACAAACAGTATGCTTCACAGATGTTTTTGTTCATGTTATATTGATCTGAAATATGTTTAATCGAATTGTGCATTTTAAGAACACGAAGGTTATGATCTTCCTCCGCATCTTGTGCATTCCTTCCGTTGCTACGGTTATTTGGCGTTTCTTCTCGCACTGACGCTGGATGGCATTCTGTACTTCAGATCTCTGTTACATTCTTATGGAGGCTTAGACAATGCTCTATATTAACGTTTTTGTTTCCAAACGCAAAATCAAATAAATCTCTATAATCCAAACCAGAAAATATATTATTTTCCTTAAACCCGCCTTGAGCGAGAAATTGGTAAATGCTTGTATAGTTCAACCAAATATGATATCAAATAGAATAAGTTTAATTATAGTAACAAAGCATAAATCCATGACCTAAAAGAAATATATATACAGTATGTGTCTTTGTGTGTAACTTGATTGGTTTGTCTTTTTGTCTTTGTCGCAGTGCTACAATCCCGATGCACTTTTTGTATTTGATTTGGCTGTTACTCTGAGGGGTTTTATATCGGAGGGTGCTATACTGAACTTCAAACAGCGTTTATTGCTCTTGCTGGGTATTATACTGCATACTGTATATTTAGCGCTATGTCACAGCAGGGTCTGTGCACATCAAACAGTGTAATACCTGCGCTCACTCTTTGAATAGTGATTATTACTCTATATATTCTGATGTCAGGAAGCAACAATAAGAGGTATCATTGAGGATTGGAAACTATACATTATAAATCCAGGTATGTTTGCACTACAAGCCATGATATCAAATATATGTTCTGAACATCTTTTCTTTTGCATAGTATAGTCAAATATATATATATTGTTCTTTAAATTCACTTTATGGACGCACACATTGAAAAAAACCTATGACAGTTAGGAGTTTAAACATCTGTGATCAACTAAGTATACAAAACAATACAACTCCTGACATGATATTGTATGGCTGCTTTCATTATTGATGTGGTTTTCATTCTCAAATTATTTCTTTTGAAGAATCATTTTCAATATGGCATTACAAAACAGAGAATGATGAGTGTGAAAAGTGGTGTTTCTGCCAATATATCCCGTGAATGACAAAGGCAAATGAAAAGTTAGACATTGAACAGGAACACAGCAATATATTGTGCAGGGCGATTACCTGCTCCGTCACAAGCCAACCCTCAATGTACATCAATGCACACTGCACTATAGCTAGAAAAAAGATTGGTGTGTACTCACTGTACTCGAACGCATAATGGGGGTGCACCATATGCTGTCGGGGGTCTAATCCTGCAGGAGATCCCGCTTTGGAACAGATTCAATAGAAGAAAGGCAGCGGGCACTCGTAAATTGAAGAAAAATGCATCTTTATTTAGGTTACATATTCCTGCTAAGTATTCCTCCTAGGAATATGTAACCTCAATAACGACGCTTTTTTTCCTTCCATTTACGAGTGCCCATTGCACTATAGCCCATGTTTCCTAAGCGGTGCTCTGTGATAAGACACTTTCTGTCGCAGGGGCACACCTTACAGTCCTCCATTACTCTTCTCTAGATGAGATACCTCCAAGCCCTCGAACTCTGAATTCCAACACGTGTGGATGTAGAAATAAATAAAATGTACAAGTTAAGGCTCTTTACCAATAACCAAATAAGCAATCATTGATTGAAGTAAAGTAAGTAACACGTGACCTCCTGCTGATTGAAGATATGTATTCATGATTTACTTAGAAATGCAATATGTACGAAAAACGTTTCTATTATCACAAAGATTCCTATATTATTATATTCTCTGATATATATTAGAAACTTAGATGTTTTATGGTGGAAAAATGAATTATTATTTAAAAAGAAAAATAAGTCATTACTGTTGTAGTATTTTTGCCCTGAAGCAGTACTTACTCTTTTATTCATCTAGACTATAGTATGTCTCCTGAATATGTGCTGTTTCAAATGATTAGAAACGTATCACAAATATATCAAAAATATGAGCGGAGGAAGAATGCACGAGGCCTCATTTGTTTCCTGTTCATATTCATGTGGTTGTAGATGTTGCCAAATGGCTTTATAAAAGCTCAAGTAACTTCAAATATGTGGTTACTTAGTAAACCACAGATAGCATGTGTTCCATGTTACTTTAACTGGGAATTATTCATGCATATTTTCCTGTTTTCTTTTTGTTGTGACCAATATCTATAGTAATTATATATCAGTGGAGTGAATACTACTATTGAATATACCAATATTTGGAATAATTTTCAGACCTGTTAATGACTGCATGACATGAATTATATCGTTTTCACTGCTATTCTTCTTTATATCAACGTTCATTTCCAAAAATCTTTTGATGAACATCTCTAGAAAATGTGTTTTTCATTCCCCTTATCCACCCTAGTGTTATTGTCCATAGTGGAATGGGTACAGTTAAAGCACATTATGGGTCACTGCACAGGGCCACACAGCTGGTAAAGTGAGACTACCACTGGGCCGTGGTATATAAATCCAGATAATAAATTCACACTGTCAATTCCATCCGGTGAGAGGTTTAAAGATAGGAGCTTTAGGAATAGTTATAAAAACACCCAGAAATTCATGCTGGGTAATATTAGTGGGGACACACACAATTCATTTACATTCTTGTCCTGAAGTGAAAGTCTGACAAACAGTTGTTTAGCATCAGTTCTGTCCCGAGTTCCTGTGTGACGCCTGATTTGCCCCTCTGAACACGTCCTCGAGTAGGCCAGGAAAACAAGCACATTAGATTTCTTTGCAAAACTAGTTAAGATTAGCCCAGGTTTCATTGCCTGCCACCATTACTCAGTCCGTGCCCTCTCTTTACATTGAATCGGGGCTTTTCGTCCTCCAGACCACTTGAAGTAGATTTTTACTGTCATTAATTTCAGGTTTCATATGGTGGTGTTTCATTGCATTGTTTGTCAAATAGTGCCTAAACCAATGAACCATACCAAGTTATAATCAAGTCATTGGTCAGTCCTACTGTAAACATTCACTATGCCAGTGCGGGCCCCCGGGCAAAAAAAATTCAAGTCCCCCTCGTGACTCTCTCTCTTTCTTTTCACCCCCTCAAGTCTCTCTCTCTTTTCTCCCCCTCGTGTCTCTCTCTCTTTGCTCTCTTTATTTTTGCTCTCTCTCTGATTTTTCTCTCTCTTCTGATTTTTCTCTCTTTTTGCTCTCTATTTCTCTCTGCTTTCTCTCTCTCTCTATTTGCTTGCTCTCTCTTCTCTCTCTCTCTCTCTCTCTCTCTTTGCTCTCTTTTTGTGCTCTCTCTCTTTGCTTTCTCTCACTCTCTCTCTTTGCTCTCTCTTCTCTCTCTTTTCTTTCTCTCTCTTTGCTCTCTGTCTCTCTCCGCTTTCTCTTTCCCTCTGCTCTCTCTTTCCCTCTGCTCTCTCTTTCCCTCTGCTCTCTCTTTCCCTCTGCTCTCACTCTCTCTTTGCTCTCTCCCACTCTTTGCTCCCTCTCTCTCTCTTTGCTTTCTCTCTGCTCTCTCTCTCTCTGCTCTCTCTCTCTCTCTGCTCTCTCTCTCTCAATATTTGCTCTCTCTCCCTATGTCTTTCTTTTCCTAATTATATGTATTTCTCTCTTGTACTTCATTTTCTCTTCGTGTCTCTTCCTTCTTGTTTCCTTTCCCTTTCATGTCTGTTTTTAACCCTGTAATTTAACCCTTCCCTCCTCTCATCTTTCCCAGCCTGTCTTCCAGGCTGCAGCCCCGCCCACTGACTGAGGCCCCACCCCTTCCCCTCCCTCTCACCTTTCCCAGCCTGTCTCTCAGACTGAAGCTCCAGCCCCGCCCACTGACTGATTCCCCGCCCCTTCCCTCCCTCTCACCTTTCCCAGCCTGTCTCTCAGGCTGCAGCCCCGCCCACTGACTGAGGCCCCGCCCCTCTCCCTCTCACCTTTCCCTGCCTTTCTCTAAGGCTGCAGCCCCGCCTACTGACCGAGGCCCCACCCCTTCCCCTCCCTCTCACCTTTCCCAGCCTCTCTCTCAAGCTGAAGCTCCAGCCCTGCCCACTGACTGAGGCCCCGCCCCTCTCCCTCTCACCTTTCCCAGCCTGTCTCTCAGGCTGCAGCCCCGCCCACTGACTGAGGCCCCGCCCCTCTCCCTCTCACCTTTCCCTGCCTATCTCTAAGGCCGTGCTTATAGTGCTGGTAACGGCGACAGTGATGCTGCGTAAAAACAAATGTATTGACGCCGTCGCATGCGCTTATAGTAGGAGCGGCGCGATGGCTTAGTCGCTATCGCTGGAAGTCACTTCAATTTGATTTTTCCAGCGACCGCAGAGATGTCAGAGTCACTGTTGCGTCACTGTCGCCGTCACTATAAGCGCGGCCTTAGGCTACGCTTATACAGCCAGCGACGCGACCGATTATGTCACCCGTCGCCATCGCCATTGCGAAAGTTGTATTTTAGATTTTGGCGGCGTCGCTGGTTGCAAGGCCAGTGACATCAGGAAGGGGGAAGGCAGACGGGTGGAGAAGCTCCCTGATTGGCTTATAGCCAGTCACATGTGGAGACCGTCTCTCAAAAAATCAAATACCACTGACTACCAGATTTTTGTTAGTGCTGTTGCCCCGTCACGCCATGGCGTCCACTATTAGTGCCGGCAACGGCAACACTGCATTTGTTTTGATGCGACGTCGCGTCGCTGTCGCCGGCAATATAAGCGCAGCCTTAGGCTGCAGCTTTAGCCCCATGCTGCACTACTTGAGGCCCCGCCACCGACCTAGGCCCCCCCCCCACCTAAAGAGGCTCTGCAGAGGAAGGAATTTCCCCTCTGTCCTTCTTACTGCATCTCAGGGCCCCGCCCTGCCCCATGCCCCGCCCTGCCCCATGCCCCGCCCTGCCCCATGCCCCGCCCCATGCCCCGCCCCCTGCAAATGATCCAGGCTCTGTCCACCTGCAAGGGAAAGGGATTTCCCTCGGTGCTTCCTGCTGCATCTCAGGCCCCGCAATGTGCCGCCGACAGGGGGGGGGGGGGTGAGCAGAGCGTTTGTATGAGCAGAGCGTTTGTATGAGCAGTATTTGTATGAGCAGTATTTGTATGAGTAGAGCGTTTGTATGAGCAGAGCGTTTGTATGAGCAGAGCGTTTGTATGAGCACGGCGTTTGTATGAGCAGAGCGTTTGTATGAGCAGAGCGTTTGTATGAGCAGAGCGTTTGTATGAGCAGGGCGTTTGAATGAGCAGAGCGTTTGTATGAGCAGAGCGTTTGTATGAGCAGAGCGTTTGTATGAGCAGAGCGTTTGTATGAGCAGAGCGATTGTATGAGCAGAGCGTTTGTATGAGCAGGGCGTTTGTATGAACAGAGCGTTTGTATGAGCAGAGCGTTTGTATGAGCAGAGCGTTTGTATGAGCAGAGCGTTTGTATGAGCAGAGCGTTTGTATGAGCAGAGCGTTTGAATGAGCAGAGCGTTTGTATGAGCAGAGCGTTTGTATGAGCAGAGCGTTTGAATGAGCAGAGCGTTTGTATGAGCAGAGCGTTTGTATGAGCAAAGCGTTTGTATGAGCAGAGCGTTTGTATGAGTAGAGCGTTTGTATGAGCTAAGTATTTTTATATCTTTATGATGTACACATCAGACCTCTAAGGAGTTTTCAAATAAGCAGAAAGCCCCCTCAGATATGATAACATAACAACATAAGAAATCCAGTATGTAGCAAAAGATACATAGAGGTTCATATGATCCTAGAGTATTGTCATAAAAACAAACATTGTCAAGTACATTTCTATAAATACTGAATTAAGCAATATTTTGATATACACATGTAGCCAGGTCACCTGGTGGCTACTATTCTGTACTGGCAGTAAGCCCTGGTACAATCAGGTTGCCAGTAGTTGATATGAGGTTTTCCCCTTTGAGGAGCTGCACTTGAGTGACAGTGGGATGCGGTGACATCAAGCCTGGGCATGACCAATCATGAGACAGACCTGGTGCCCTCCTCCTGGCTGTACTTAAGGGCACTGCCGCCCCAAATTCAGTAGTGCCTCTACCCACTTGAGAGGGGCAGGTCACGCAGCCAAGAGAGTGATTATTCAGCCTACTCTGGTCCTCTTCCCTCCGGGGGACAGTGAGTGTGGACCATACCTCTGCCTCTGCTAGAGGGGCAGGGAAGAGCTGGGACTGCTGCGGGTGCCCTTGGCCTGTAGTGAAGGTCCAGGGACCATCCTTCAGGTACAGCTGAACCCATTTATAATGCGGTGCTCGGGTCCACTCGATACGACCGCGTTATAACCGGGATCGCAAAAAAATACAAATTAAAAATGTCCGCCGCAATCAGGGAACCCGGTGGCACCCCCACGCAGGGGAGGAGGGGGCCAAATTAACTTAACACCTTCCAATGCGTGTGTGTGTGTGTTACATGTACTGTATGTGAACCAGGAAGAGTAAATATTAGGATATTCAGGAGTTGGTTTACCATGAGGTGAGGAGCTTGTTGTCTCAAACTCTCACTGCCAGAAGCAATTCATTACAAGTCATCTACACACACGTCCACAGTTCCTTTCTATCTTCTTGGATAGCTTATTTTACAGAGGTATTTGTGGTTGACCTGGGAATATTATCCATTACTCACTGTTGTTATTTTACTTTGGGAAAAAGTTCTACATATCCCGTTGCACTGGCCCCGAAAGAGTTCATTATGGACACTGTTACCTGCAACTGCCACCAATTTCCCCACCATGCATGCACCTCCTTACCCAATTGGCATGCCCCCTTCTGCACCAGCACCACAGGGGGCATCCCCTGCTGCAGGGCCTTGTGGCTCACCACTTTCAGCTGGCACAGGTTGTCTTAGGTCTGCCCATCGTTGGCACACACTTGGTAGCTGTGCTTGCACTGGCACGCCCACTTGACCCCTCTCCTGCCAGGTGGAGGCTTGCACAGCAGGCTGTCCCCGCATGGTGGGTCCTCCTCCCGGCCACATGCCTTGCCCTCTCCCACAGCGCAGATGAGGCAGCAGTTGCAGCAGTCAGGGACATACCCGCTGGGGCAGCTGGGGCTCGGGAACCTGGATACATCACAGAGGGATGGGCTGTCTGCAAATCCCTGGCTTGGGAGCAGGGAGACCAGGAGGAATGAGAGAGAGGCAGCCAGCTTCATCCTTCCTCACACTGCAAGCAAAGGGTGAGGATCCTCTGAAGCAGGAGAGAGGAAAGTAGTGACAGAGCAGGCATAAGTTCTTATTGCTACGGTTACAGTCCGTCTGTCCGTCCGTTAGCAAAAAAGCTTTGAATTAAAAAAAAAAAAGCTTAGCTTTTAAAAAACGGGAGCCACGCTCACACCACGTTATAAGCAAATCCGCGTTGTAGCAGATCATGCTATAACGGGGTTGAGCTGTATTAGCATCACACGTAGTCTCACTGACACAAGGGAAAGGGGACTACATTTATAAGGGGGGGAAATATCCTTCCTGACTCCAGCAACTAGATTTTTCTCTGGATCAACATCCTTAATATGTCATTTGATATATCAATGTATACTTCTCCTTTCTAAAAACATTTTTTTAACCTTTTCCTTATTATCTCTTCTGTATCTGCCATCACAGTCTCTATGGCCAGTAAAGTTCATATTTTGTCTGCCTACTAAAAGTATGTCTTTGGCTTTTCTTGTTATTATGCTTGACTTATCTGGCAATAACGTAGTATGCTAAGTATCAACAACTGTGTATATAAATATAATATAAATATAATATACATAATATATATAAATGTAATACAGTATAAATAATATAAATATAATATACATAATATATATAAATGTAATACAGTATAAATAATATAAATATAAGTATATCTAAATGTATATAAAACATAGCATATGATGTTGAGATTAAGGACACAATCTACGTCTGAGGGAAATGATAGCTAAAGTCCGTAACGCTTACATACTATACAACATCTTTGTGGAACATTCAGCTGGGCCTATATAAAGTATCTGAAGAACCTGCAAAGCATTACAGTAATCCACGGTGAGGATACAGTAGCCACTAGACGTCTGCATTATGCAATGAAGGTTCCATATATCCTCTTTAACAGAGTATATGTCCCATCTGCCTCCATAAAACTTAGTGGGTTTAAAGTAAGTTGTAATTGTAATGTATTCCAGTGCAAAGGAGAAACTAGTAAAATATGTATCCAATATGTATCCATTAGATCCACCACTGGAGTTAATTTTAGGATTAGATGATTTCTGGAAAAGGAAAATAATCTGTGCATAATTATTCTTTCATGTAAAACAGAAGGGAAGTTAATTTACTGAACCTTTCTAAATTAGAGTAAGTTTTTTTTTACCTTTGTAATCTTATTACCATATGACTACTAAATTTTAGTACAAATGAATTTACACAACCATGTGTTGGCCTGCAAGCCGCTACTGTAAAATAACATTCAGCTGGTAATGTAGAATGTGACAACAATGACAGAATGTTGTATTTATATTACGGCAATACAAAGTGGAATGACATAAGAGACACGAGCCATCGTACACATTGACTGAGACATTACTGTACAAGTCTATAGAAATACTTAACTCCCATTTTATGGGAAATGTGTTTTTCAAATGTTGCAGCAACTGCAAAGGATTACAGGTGCGTTACACAAATAGAATCTATCTCTCAGATGTATGTTTCTCTGTAGATCCAGTATACATCACTTTCTAAACATCTATGTGGTGTATAATATATCTGGCCATGACAACACTGATTTATCCTTATTCTACCATGTTTAATTATCATGAGATTATGTTTATTACAACTATAGTACTTCATATTATCTCATTGAGTATTTGTGACATTTAGTGTATATATCTTTTTTGGTTATACTCTTGTATTTGATATTACATTAATGGAGGACATATAGAGGCATACCCCGGTTTAAGGACACTCACTTTAAGTACACTAGCGAGTAAGGACATATTTTAAATAGCACCACACCCCTGTGTCCGTACGCTCACTTCGCGAGTACGGACACTTATTCTGCCTTACAGACCACCGTAGTAGTGACGCGCTGATTCCCCTCGCCCAATAGGCAATCGGCAGCCTGCGCATGCGCTTGTCAGCACGTCCTGAACCGCAATACCGGCTCCCTATCTGTACCGAAGCATCGATAAGTGGAAAAAGACAGTGCTTCACTTTAAGTACATTTTTGCTTTATATACATGCTCTGGACCCATTGCGTACGTTAATGCGGGGTATGCCTGAAATGCCTATATTGAAGATCCATTTATGAATTCTATTTATGAATTCTACTTATAGATACATTTAAATTAGTACACTGTTATGCACCTTTTATTCATTTAATTTAATGCACGGAGTGAGCTACCACGAATCATCAGTACTCCCTTTTTTTCGTTAATGAAACAATTGTTATCAGATGTTTTGTCCTGTTTGTGATTGTATGGGAGAGGCTTAAATAGTAACCTACCCCTCCCTAAATCAGACTCCTTGAGAAAGCACCAGAGAGGGCGTGAAACGCGTGGGAGGAGAACACTTGTTTTGTTTGTGTATATTCTTGTACCATTTTTTATGTAATTTAAATAAACATTTTAATTTTTTCTATGCTGGTGAGTTTTGAGTTTACTTACAGGGGCGGCAGTTTCACGGATCCACTACATTTTTCTCGTTACACAAGTGCAGACTTTAAAGGAACACAGAAAATATTACGCACACCTGTAGTAAAATGGGGTTTGCCAAACCATTCAAAATGGCAGAAACGTTATCGAAACTACTAGAATAGGCCCCCAAGTGTCATCGGTTCTGCTGCCACCTGGGGTCACCACGGTGGTCATGGCACCAGAGGATTACCCCGGTGGGTGGTTCCATATGGAAGCATGGATCCCCGCTGCTCGATCGCAGCAGACACTGTACTGTACCTGGCACCAGTGAGTACTGCCACATCTATAGCGTTACTTTCCCGCATTAACATTAATGGGGTTTAGTAAATAGGGGATGATATGATAACACCTTTTCGGCATCTCATTATCACTTACATCCGTTTTAGTTAATGATATGCTCTTTAAGTGAGAAATAATGGTCCAACGTTATTGTCCTTAGTGAATACAGTTACTGTTAACACAATGTAAACTTAGAATAACGTCATGGTAAGTGGCCTGACTTAAATGAGTAAATCCCCCTAACTAGAACGACTGGGTATTAGACACTGAATCAATGCTTTACTTTTTAAATCCTGCTGACTAAACATAAAGTAATGAAAATATTCAGGTTTGAATTGATTTAACTCTAGAGAAAACATATTCTTGTTCTGTAGTGAATTGACATGTTTATACAGCTTTATGATCTTCCTTTTGTATTTTCTTTTGCAACTCAGTGTCAATCATCAAAGTTTCAAATAAACACAAGCTATAAAAGTGGAAACAAACTTTGAGGGACAGAGGATCAGTTTGTCTTTTTACAGAATATTAGCATGCCCATAAATATTGTCAACGTTTTCTTAGGTCTTCAAATACTGGAAAGAGAAAAGACTGACTGTGATTACGTTTGGGTTCTTTCGCATTCCATCTTGATTCTTATTTCTGCCCTGGGTATTTAGAAGACATCACACAGATTAAGCTGAAGCTTTGTAGTTCAAACTTGATGTGTTGATATACACTGGGGATAGCTTAAGATGCAAAGTCTCTGTCTATAAAAAGCCTCACTAGAGAATTGACTAAAGGCTGGAAGAATTTACCTACGTCAACATGTTTTAAATATGTTCCTAATGGGAATATCTAAATGCATACATCCTCCGTTCAGCTCCTGTTCAGAGATGCACTGGTAAAAAAGAAGCAAGTAAATGAAAGATGAAAAGTGAGTACAGTAACTCACTGGCGGCCTTTCCCTGTTGGAATTGATATTAAAAATGCTATTCCCCAAATAGAAAGGATTAAAAAGAACACACACATAATAAATATCAGATTAAAGCATTCAACTTTTACATTACAATGTAATCATCTGGATACATAAGTTTGTCTGCAAGATTTGTCTAATTAATTGTTGTAATAATTAAAAGCTAGAGAGATGTTTGAAGAGAAAAAACTTCTAAATATCTTAATGTAAGTTCATAACACTGTACAGCTGCTGTTTAGTAATATTTAAGGCACAAAGCAGAAAAGAGATATTGGGCAAACCTTCCAACTACTCACAAAGTATTTCATGACTATATTTTAGAGCCAACGTTTCTAAGTGCGCCATTGTACCTGGAAGACGCATCGAAAAACAATGTACTGTAAGAACAGGGAGAATAAATATCGCAATATGACCTCCAGAGGGAATTGCCGCCAATGTCCAGCTGACTGGGAGCTGCATAGGAAACGGTGCGATGTAGCAAGGAGACGTCATACTGCATGAAGATTATGTAGTGGGGCATTGGGTCCAAATCTATAACATCTGTAAACAAGCAATCTAATGATGTCAAGGCACCTAACAGGACTCAAGGAAAACAGCAAACAGAAATGCTAAATAAGACAGATTCCTATATGAGTACTGTGCAGAAAGCTATTAAACAACGTATGTTTGAGAAATTGACAAACAGTGGTATATTGAAAGGAAAAAATGAGCCTACAGTATGTGAGTCAGATTCTTGCTTTGCCGTGGAGAAGCGGGGTTGGGCTATTTAATCTTCTATGTTAAAGACTGCATATCTTCTCTCAGTGAAGAGCAACTTCATCTACTATAATGAATCAGAACGATCCTAGGCTCTTCTGCAGTTTGTATCACCCTGAGGAATACCAGTACATTTGGAGGAAGATACATGTTGGCTTGTAATAGTGTGTTCTTGTCCGAAGGCATTCTAAATGGTCAGTGGACCATTTTTCCAATTGTTTTTTGTTATCATTATAATAAAGAAAGGGATGTTGGATTGTCCATCTGGTGGTAAAAGTAATGGCAGAATTAGTATCATGTTGGCACTGACTAAAGAGTTCAGTATCATGGGTGTTGCTCTTCCAAACTATAAAGAGGGCATTGATGTGCCACCATAGGCCAATCCTGATTGAAAAAAGGCAAATTATAGACATATTCAATCCAAAAGAAATGTTCATAGACGTTGGTACATGACGACACCCCATTGGTCCCCACGACAGTGTCCTCCCATTTAAGTTAGAAAAATGGTCTTGTTTTGTTTTTAGATTTCCGATTCCATACAAATTAGAAACACTTTAAGACACACTTGCTTATAGAAGAATATGAGTAGCACCGTAGATATTACTAGACACATGCTACATAAAGCCTGGATCGTGCAGAGGCACTTACCAAAATGCCCTGCTACTGTCTCTGTACATTCTCCCTACCTACCAATTAGATTGTAAGCTCCTCGGAGCAGGGACTCCTCTTCCTAAATGTTACATTTGTCTGAAGCACTTATTCCCATGACCTGTTATTTATTATTTATATGATTACCATGTGTATTACTACTGTGAAGCGCTATGTACATTAATGGCGCTATACAAATAAAGACATACAATACAATACAAAGCTTGTCAGCACTGTTGAAACGTATTACCATATTGTTTTGTTATTTTTCATATTCATTTGCTTTTTCAATACCATATGTTGCCTATATTTGTCAATCAAGAACCTGTGAAACTTATTAATTGCTTTTGCCCAGAGCTATCCAGTACAAATTACCATCCATTCTTTTGTGTGCAGCTGTTCTGAAACAATAGGTGTCCTCTTCTATCGGCAGGATATGTAACATTCAAAAAGTGATAGCTGGCCAAGTAAAATTTCAAAAGCTAGTATTAGCTTTGTTCTAGTTTCAATTTAAAAAAAAAATATATATATATATTTATTTCTGTTCCCAAGTTCTTTTCTTTTTTTCAAAACTTAAACAAAATCATGTTGTATGAGTATATAAACAAAATAATTCCTGATTCCAAATGAAGGTAGAAGGTTGGCGTTTGACTTAAGGACCTCTTTTGTGTTGTATGTATGTGAAGGAGACAAGTGCACAGGTATAACCAGGGAGACGTAGTTTAATGAAAAATAAACATTGGCTTATATTTGGCTTTAATCAGTACAGCTTCATGTAAGCATGCAAAATACAAATGAAACAGGCCTATCCTTTGTAAGGGATCACTCACACTTCCCGGTCCCTGTCTTACCAACCTCTGACTCTAATGTCCAAAGAGGTACCAGGTAAGCAGGGGGCTTTTTATATCAGTCCTGTTCTGGGTTGGTGTCCGTGCAGTGCACCCTCTGGCGGGTTCCAGGGTCCGCTGCACCCTGCAATATAGGGTCTGTTTCCCTGGGATCTCCCTTGCCGCAGTCACTTCCTCTGTGCTAGAGATATCTGTTTCCTGCGGATCTCTCTGGCAGCACAGTCCATCTGTGCTAGAGAACCCATTCAGTTTGTGCAGAACACCTTTAAAACTGCTTGATGGGCCAGGGAAAGACTGGCTAATTGACTCTAGCTGCAATTAACCAGCTCCCTGCTGGACTCATCAGCAACAGACAGGCTTTAGGTTTGCTGCCTTTTTAAACCGAAGGAAGGCCCTGTCACAGTATGTATGTATGTATGTATTGTGACAAACTGCACCCTTGTGTAGTGCTGACGTCTGTCTGGGCTCTTCATGACACAGTCTTCTAGGGTTATTTAGAGAAACATAAGGATAATACGTAGCATTATATGGCAAAATTAAGGCTTCTGTCTGTTTTTATTTCGCCCTAGGAGGGGACTGCAACTTTAACAGATACACATTGGGGCACTCAGCCCTTAATCTTCAGTGGTAATTCTTACTTCAGTGACATTCAATATTTCTGACACACCGTCACTTTAAGAAACAAAATCAGAAAAGTAAAGTCTACTCCGTAATAGGAGACTGACTAAACATTGTTCCAGCCCTTTCTAACTGGTTGCTGCCACCTAAGCTGGCTATCAGCTTTAAATAACATGCATGTATAGTGAAATAACATTGAGTCTTATCTGTTAGATGGGTACAGCGTCCAATCCTTGGATGGATACTGCAACACATGAAGAGGGCGTCCTTCCCGAACTGGATGCAGGGGAGCGGAGATATCCCCAGCCTCCAGAAGAGAGAGACTAAAGCAGCAAACCTATCTGCCATAAATACCTGTTCCTTAATTAGGATTGCACGTGAGGGGAATTAGAACCATTATAAACTCTGGCCTGGACTTTCCATCCACCGGCCTCTGGTTAAACGTGAAGCTGTGGAATGGATCCTTTTACACTATCTCTGCACTTTCTGACCTGAATCGGGCAGAAAGCTGCCTAATATCCTGGGACTATGTCACATATCTCCCTCCCCAGCTCCCACCTACTGGGGTGAGCGGCCATGGATATATACCGGAGTGTCCAATCTGAAAGACTTGAGCCAACTCCCCAAAATTAAGCGTTCACTAAAAAGGAATTTGACCCTTTTCTCAAGACCTTTATTTGAGCCTGTGCGGCAATTATGGACAATAGGTTTCGTCGTAACATACTATTCTCAGCTACCATATTTTGTGTCTTTTTATAATACTTTTCCTGCAATCTTACTTTTCCTTTCCAATAAGTTTCATCATAACGTACTATTCTTGACTAACCTATTTTGTTGCCTTCTAATAGGGAACTATTTTCCAAAACACTTTTCTAGCAACAACAATTTCCTATAGCTCAGGATATGATAAACATTATCTGTATATATTCACGAAACCGGACAGTTTCTATCACCTTCTGGGGTTTTCTCTACTGTAGGATCTGATTATATATTTACGAAAAAGGGCCATTAACTTTTTTTTCTTCTACATTGTGGGCTACCGTTAGTTTTTTTTAGAAGATGCAGCCTTGTAATCTTGTTACGGGCTGTCAAACACTCTATACTCACTTGTAGTTTACCAACATTTTCAAAAGATACCACCTTCCATTACTGTTAAGGGTCGTCAACCCTGTATACTATGTAAAAGCTGTAAAAATGTTACAACAAAAATTCAGTTATCAAATTAGTTTATTTCAGGTGCACACAGCGGAGACAGCTTCAAAACAAAAAGCTCTCTCCCCAGATAACACGGTATACCCTAAAAACTAAAGCTCCACCCCTTTATGGGGGGCTTGCACCTCACTAAATATGACATCATTTTGTAATACATAACAATTCTAAAGCTGATGTAATTTTGTAATACATAATAATACTGGATAAAATGTATGTAAGCTAAAAATCATTATGGCATATCCCTCAGAATGGTATAATTGCAGCCGTATATGCAGGAGAAAACGGAACACCAAACATAGTGTGTACCATAAAAAACAACTTTTTATCACTAAAAGACCATATAGGTGTATGCTTACTTCAATAAAAAGTATACTGGACACATAGGAAAAGCGAACTCTGCCTCCAAATTCTCACCCACTCTGCTCGAGTCTCCCGTCGCGTCACTTCCGGTTACCGGTGTTTCATTTCCGGTATCGCGGTATCACGGCGCAGGTGAATTCACTGAATGAAGGGGACTTCTAACGCAGATCAGCACAGGTGAGTGGTAACAGCAGGGCGCTTCTGACTCAACGCTTTTCGCTGTTGTCGCTTCGTGCAGAGAAACGCTTTGAGTCGAGCGCCCTGCTGTACCACCACCATGTGCTGATTTGCATTGAAGTCCTCCCCCGTCCTTCGTGAATCACCTGCACGTGATACCCGCGATACCTTAAATGAACGCCGTGGGGCGTGAGGGACGGGTGGAGGAGTTGGTCAAGGCAAGGGATGGGGAGGGGAAAGAAGGAAGAAAAGCAGGAAGGGAAATGCATGGTAAGACAGATGGGTCGTGAATAATGGTGGGACAGAAAAGCAGAGGAGGAAAGGATGGGAAGGGAGTGGAAGGAAGCGACAAGTCACAGGAGAGTGAAGAGAGGTGGATGGATTATAGGGAGAAATGATGGGTGTACTATATGTCGGAGATATCAGTAAGCATGAGAGAAAAAACCAGAGGTGGGTAAATGGATGAGTAAGAGTGAAGAAGGTAGTTGAGGAACGGGAAAGTAGAGGGTATAGAGAGTAGGGGTAGGAGGGCTGAAAAGGTAGGGGTTATAACCGATGGTATCAGCAAGGGTTAGGGAAGGGGGAGCGGGGTGATGAGAACAAAGAGGGAAAGGTAGGTAAAGCGAGGAGGAAACTATCCGGGTTTAAGAGGGGGGATGAGTAGGTAGATTGGGGAAGGGAGGGGCAAAACAGCTCAGGACGGGAGCGGAAGGTGGGGCAAAGCAGGCAGATGAAGGGGAAGAAGGAATATAAAGGGGTTAGGTTTGTAGTTGAGCGGATAAAAAGAGAATGTATGTGGGGGATTAGTAGATGTGTGGAAGGATACGAGAGCGGGGTATGGGTGGAAAATTGGTAAAGGAGAGAGAAAGGGTGGATGAGGGGGTTGAAGTAAAAAGAGAGAAAGAATAGGGGAGGAGTAAAAGTGGAGGGATAGGAATGGAGATTCGGCGGATGGGGGTAGGAGTTGGGGTTGACAGGGAGAAAATTTCGTTGAAGTTTTTGGAGGGTCGGAAAGGCAGGAGGTGTGGGTAAAGCATGGGGCATCAAAGAGGAGCCGAAGAAGGGACACAAATTAATATTGGAAGAAGTATGTAGTACAAAGGGATGACAATATTATGCTCCAATTAAGTCAAGTGTGAGGGAGACTTATAAAAGTGGGGGAACGAAGGGGTTGCGGAGGGAGGGGAGCGAGGATGAGTAGAATTCCGCAGTCTGTCTTGGTCCGCGACGGGAGACTCGAGCAGAGTGGGTGAGAATTGGGAGGGCAGAGTTCGCTTTTCCTATGGTCCAGTATACTTTTTATTGAAGTAAGCATACACCTATATGGTCTTTAGTGATTAAAAAGTTGTTTTTTATGGTACACACTATGTTGTGGTGTTTCCGTTTCTCCTGCATAATACGGCTGCAATTATACTATTTCTGAGGGATATCCCACTACCACCTAAAAACCCTGGAGATCAGAGGGAGGAAAGATCCATACGAATTTACCCCACAACTATCCATCACTTACCCAAGGTTGGGGTTCCATGCCTGTTTATTCAGAAAGAACGTGAGTTCTGAATTTATAGAATCCCCTCAATTTGGAGATACACCTTTAAAGACCGTGTTGCCTATTGTTTCTATTTTTTATTTCACATAATCCCCGCATTGAACGAGTTGCGCTCCCCTTCAATTCCCACACTTCCAGCAAGAGGGATTCCTGTGGACCATCTTCCAAGTTTTTTAGCAGCATTTTTTTTCTTTTTAATACTTATTGCACTAATTTGCACTGATTTGCACATTAATATATATAATTATCACATCTGTCTAATCCATTATCACTGTTGGTCAACCCCCTTAGAGCTGTTAGAACTTTCTGTCACTGGGGGTAGACCCGTCATAAACACAGAACAGCAAGAGAACTTATAGGGGACCAACACTCCAAGTTTAAAGACCAAGCGCGGACTGAACTTTTCATTCTGTCACTGCACCCGTTTGTTCCCCTGCACCTCTGATTTTAGGGTATTTTTTGTACTTTCTTTCTGCTTACTGTAGAACACGTCCATTTGTGATATCTTGTGCTTCTATACATGTAATGTTCATTGCATATCCCTACGCTTTGGTATTTTGTAAATCAGTGAGTGGGGCACCAAACATTTGTTCCTTGATTATAACATGTTACTTTATGATCATAATAATTAATAATAATATCATAATAATAATAATAATAATAATAATAATGTAATATAATGTTATCTACTATATATATATTGTGTATATTCATAATATAGGTAGGACTGCTATGAAGGACATAGATATGCAATGTGGCAAAAAACACAGTTTTGAGTCTGGCCATGAGAACGCCAGTATTTATTTCTTCATTTTATTTAAAAAAGCTCTGCTAAGGGGAATGGAAGCTGTAACGTTCGTATTACACGCATCTTACTGTACACATATTCCATGGACAGGACAGACAGTTCATGAGTACAAATTCTGCAGGACCCTTATCACATCTTCATGACACGTTCTTAGATTAACTCTTATATATATGTACAAAAACCAAAAAGAAAGCGCCCGATCACTAGTGTTAATATGTCCAAAAATTAATACAGTTAATTTCCCTTAAAAATCCACATATGAGTATACCTCATAAAACGCTGTGTTTATTCTGTTGTTTGTGAGTTAGCATTTTGTTGGATTTTTAAGGGAAATAATTGTATTGACGATTTTTTGTACATATTGCACTAGGATCGGGCGCTTCTTTTTGGTTTTTGTACAGATTGGCTTGAATTCGTTGGTTCCCTGTGGAAGGCAGCCTGTTCCTGTTTGCAGCAAGGATCTTACTATTGATCCATCTATAATTGGACTTTTTATATTGGTTCATGCAATTGTATCCATAATTTCATTGTTTTTTTTTTGTTTTTTTTATTATCCCTTGTCCTATCCATTTGTTGGTTATATTGCACTACTATTTAGCTCATATATACCAGCAACATCCAGAACATACACATATATTTAATATTTTTTTTTAAATCAATTATTGATATATTTGATTTTTTTTCTATCATTGTTTTGTTATCTATAATATTCACCAATATTGGGCTATAAGTTTTATTTATTGGTATAAAACTTGAGCTGGGGATCGTTCACACTTTATGCGAGCAGTCCTTGTTTTGGTTTTAATATATTATATATAATATATATATTATATTATTATATTAAAGAAATAGTCATACATTTGTCATATCCATGTATCATTTCCTGGGTACACTTAGTTAGATTTACCCTATACGTGTACATATAGTGTAACTTTGAAATAAATACATGATGTGAAAATGTTATATGAATACACTGTTTTCTGTGGGCTTATTTGACATCAATGTAATGTACAATATGTCATTGTGAACCGAACTTACCTATGAAGCCATCTCTCGGAAGAATACCCGAAGTAAAAATATCGTGGATTCCAGAATGACGTAAAATATAAGAATCGTGTACCGTAGCTGCAGAATATTGCATCAACATTCATTCTAGTCTGATTAATGAGCACAACATATGACATTTAAGGAATGGTAACGTGTTCTGGTTTCTAAACATAAATTCTTGTCCATTAGAGCCACAATCAAGGACACCCATAACATTGGGAAACCACGCTATATCGTAGAACCCTATTTTATTTGCTTAGAGTTTCAAGATCATTTGAAAACTCGATATGTGTTGTACTATGTTTAATTTTGCATTCAGCAACTTGTGATAAACATCTACTAAATGTGGCTGTGAGATTCCAGCTAGTGATGCTCTGTAGTTTGATAAACCAGAGGCAAAAAAATGAATAGCTGTAATATTTTAACTATACCAGGGACGGCATAACTTTTCTCTTGTTGAGGAATCTACGTAAGGCTTACTTTACAATATCATATAGCTTTCAATAATGGCTTCAGACTCAATCTGTATCTAATCCTAACCTCTTCTTCTTTCATGTTAAAAATATGTATTTTTACACCAAAACACATGCTCTGTTCTTTGCCCCTGTCTTGCTCTTTGATGCAAGATTGGAAAAGCCTTATGAGCCGTGCAATACATGTTTTTTGAGCAGAAACATAGCCAGGGCTCCATGTTGTCTAACATTTTGGCACAAGTGTGATTTCAATAACATAGTCATTTATAACAATTTAGTCCCTTATTATCTTACTATTGATACATTGGACATGTGTTATTAATGACATGCTTTTGGATATATTCTATTGAAATGTTTATATGAATCTACGGTACTTTAAATGTGTGCATTCAATCTGGCCTAAGTTACATGACAAGGCTACATTTTTCATTTGTCAATACAAAAAACAGACCTTGTGTGTGTATCTGCTACGCTCTGGTCCAGCACCTTCACACAGTATACAATCATATATAAAAAAAAATGAATTAGACTGGCACTTAACAATAATACGTATAACTCAATGAGTCCATTATTATAACAGATTTATCAAAATGAATGCACAAAAAATATTTTACAGCAAATCTACTGTGCATCACAAATTGATACTCACAGAGTGTAATTGCATATATACACACAAACACACACACAACACACACACACACACACACCACACACACACCACACACACACACACCACAACACACCACACACACACACACACACACACACACACACACCACACACCACACACACACACACACCACACCAACACACATTGTCAGCTTATGCAGAATAGCATAGAGAAAGGACTAGCGCCATCTTTTGCTGAAAATTCGCAGGCGAGGAGCTTGTCCTTGGGCGAGACCATGGCGGGCATTCAAATTCGCCAGACGTGTGGCGAGAAGCGTGATTCTTGCCAATGTTGAAAAACACCAAGATTCCGTAGCTCCGATGCCGCATGTACGCGCCAATCGGAGCTACTAAATGGCGCGTTCAGAGGAAATTTTGCCCGCCAACAAAAGTTGGCTGTATTGTGGCAAATACACGAGCTCGTCCCACTACATGGCGAGTTTCACGCCAAGTGAACACTCCCTAAATAGCAATTTTAAAGCACACCGCGCTACGAGTCTCTCTGCATAGGACCAAATTTATTGCCAATCCTGCGGCGAATTTCAGCTTTTCTGTAAGGTACCTCTCTGCCCCTGTGTGTTTAATGGTATACATAAAATGCTTTAAACAAAAAAGACAATTAACTTGCACTCACCCTGTCCTGTATAATTTAGTTAGAGGTGCTAAGATCCTGCATAGATTCCGCTGGATGCATACAACTATAAAAAACAAACTGGACCAGCACTCAGAAATATATTTAGCCGGGTACCCCCTGGCTACTATTCTACCCAATGGGCTGGCACCCTGGTACTATCAGGTTGCCAGAAGTTGGTATGGGGTTTCCCCCTTCACCTTTGGTACTGCACATGAGTGACAGCAGAGGGTGATACATCCTGTTGTAGAGTGACAACGGGGTGCCCGCCTTCTGGCTATACTTAAGGGCAGGACCGCCATAAAGTTGGACTGTAACATTCCTATGTGCTGCGTTCCCGCTCACTATACTTTAACATTCCTCTTTGCTGCATACCGCACGATATACAGTAACATTCCTATGAGCTGCGTTCCGCACGCTATACTGTAACATCCCTAGGTGCTGCATACAGAGCGCTATACTGTAACATCCCTAGGTGCTGCATACAGAGCGCTATACTGTAACATTCCTATGTGCTGCGTACAGAGCGCTATACTGTAACATTCCTAGGGCTGCGTTCCCGCACGCTATACACTGTAACATCCCTAGGTGATTGCATACAGAGCGCTATACTGTAACATCCCTAGTGCTGCATACGAGCGCTATACTGTAACCATTTCCTATGGTGCTGCGTACAGAGCGCTTAACTGTAACATCCCTATGTGCTGTGTCACAGAGCGCTAACTGTAACATTGCCTATTTGCTGCATTCAGAGGGCTATACTGTAACATTCCCTATATGCTGCATACAGACGCATAACTTAACATTCCTATGTCCTGCGTACAAGCGCTATACTGTAACATTCCTATGTGCTGCATACAGAGCACTACTGTAACATTCCTATGTGCTGCATTCAGAAGGGCTATACTATATAACTTCCTAGATATGCTGCATACAGAGCGCTATACTGTAACTTCCTATGTCCTCGCGTACAGAAAGTGGCTATACTGTAACATTCTATGTCTGCGTCAGACGCTATCGTAACATTCCTATGTGCTGCGTCTCCGCTCGCTATAACTTTTAACATTCCTATCATGCTGCATACAGAGCGCTATACTGTAACTTCCTATGTGCTGCGTACAGAGCGCTATACTGTAACATTCCTATGTGCTGCATACAGAGCGCTATACTGTAACATTCCTATTGCTTGCCCGTACAGAGCCCTATACTGTAACATTCCTATGTGCTGCCATACAGAGCGCTATACTGTAACTTCCTAGTGCTGCGTACAGAGCGCTATCTGTAACATTCCTATGTGCTGCATACAGCGCTATAACGTAACTTCCTATGTGCTGCATACATAGCCGCTATACTGTAACATTCCTATTGCTGCAGTAACAGAGCGCTATACTGTAACATTCCTATGTCTGCATACAGAGCGCTATACTTAGCATTCCTATGTGCTGCAATAGCGCTTAAACTGTAACTTGTCCTGTGCTGCAAACAGAGCGCTATACTGTAACATTCCTATGTGCTGCATCAGAGCGCTATACTGTAACATTCCTATGTGCTGCGTACAGAGCGCTATATACTGTAACATTCCTTATTGCTGCATTCAGAGGCTATACTGTAAACATTCCTATTGCTGCATACAGAGCGCTATACTGTAACATCTTATGCTGCGTACAGAGCGCTATACTGTAACATTCCTATGTGCTGCATACAGAGCGCTATACTGTAACATTCCTATGTCCTGCGTACAGAGTGCTATACTGTAACATTCCTATGTGCTGCGTACAGAGCGCTATACTGTAACCTTCCTATGTGCTGCGTACCGCTCTCTATACTGTAATATTCCTATGTGCTGCGTACTGCGCGCTATACTGTAACATTCCTATATGCTGCATACAGAGCGCTATACTGTAACATTCCTATGTGCTGCGTACAGAGCGCTATACTGTAACATTCCTATGTCCTGCGTACAGAGCGCTATACTGTAACATTCCTATGTGCTGCGTACCGCGCGCTATACTGTACATTCCATGTGCTGCTACAGAGCTATACTGTAACTTCCTATGTGCTACGTACTACCGCGCTATAACTGTAACATTCCTATATGCTGCATACAGAGCGCTATACCTGTAACATTCCTATGTGCTCTCGTACAGACGCTTATACTGTAACATCCTATGTGCTGCGTACAGAGCGCTATACTGTAACATCCTATGTCCTGCGTACAGAGCGCTATACTGTAACATTCCTATATGATGCTGCATACAGAGCGCTATACTGTAACATTCCTATTGCGCGTACAGAGCGCTATACTGTAACTTCCTATGTCGCGTACAGAGCGCTATACTGTAACATTCCTATGTGCTGCTTACAAGCGCTATACTGTAACATTCCTATGTCTGCATACAGAGCCCTAACTGTAACTTCTATATTGCTGCTACAGAGCGCTATACTGTAACATTCCTATGTGCTGCATACAGAGCGCTATACTGTAACATTCCTATGTGCTGCATATAGAGCACTATACTGTAACATTCCTATGTTCTGCATACAGAGCGCTATACTGTAACATTCCTATGTGCTGCATACAGAGCGCTATACTGTAACATTCCTATGTGCTGCATACAGAGTGCTATACTCTAACATTCCTATGTGCTGCATACAGAGCGCTATACTGTAACATTTCTATGTGCTGCGTACAGAGCGCTATACTGTAACATTCCTATGTGCTGAGTACCGCGCGCTATATTGTAACATTCCTATGTGCTGCATACAGAGGGCTATACTGTAACATTCCTATATGCTGCATACAGAGCGCTATACTGTAACATTCCTATGTCCTGCGTACAGAGTGCTATACTGTAACATTCCTATGTGCTGCTACAGAGCGCTATAACTGTACCTTCTATGTGCTGCTACGCTCGCTATACTGTAACATTCCTATTGCTCTACAGAGCGCTATACTGTCCATTCCTATGTGCTGCGTACAGAGTGCTATACTGTAACATTCCATTGCTGCGTCCAGAGCCTATACTGTAACATTCCTATGTGCTGCATACAGAGCGCTATACTGTAACTTCCTATGTTCTGCTACAGAGCGCTATACTGTAACATTCCTATGTGCTGCATACAGAGCGCTATACTGTAACTTCCTATGTGCTGCATACAGAGCGCTATACTGTAACATTCCTATGTGCTGCGTACAGAGCGCTATACTGTAACATTCCTATGTGCTGCGTACTGCGCGCTATACTGTAACATTCCTATGTTACTGCGTACAGAGCGCTATACTGTAACATTCCTATGTGCTGCGTACCGTGCGCTATATGTAACATCCTATGTGCTGCATACAAGAGCGCTATACTGTAACATTCCTATGTGCTGCGTACGCGCGCTGTACTGTAAAATTCCTATGTGCTGCATACGCGCTCGCTATACTGTACATTCCTATGTGCTGCATACGAGCGCTATACTGTACATTCCTTGTGCTGCGTACAATGAGCTATACTGTAACATTCCTATGTGCTGCATACAGAGCGCTATACTGTAACATCCTCATGTGCTGCATACAGAGCGCTATACTGTAACATTCCTATGTGCTGCGTACAGAGCGCTATACTGTAACATTCCTATGTGCTGCATACAGAGCGCTATACTGTAACATTCCTATGTCTGCGTACAGAGCGCTATACTGTAACATTCCTATGTGCTGAAGTACCGCGCGCTATTGTAACATTCACTATGTGCTGCATACAGAGGGCTATACTGTACATTCCTATTGCTGCATACAGAGCGCTATACTGTAACATTCCTATGTCCTGCGTACAGAGTGCTATACTGTAACATTCCTATGTGCTGCGTACAGAGCGCTATACTGTAACCTTCCTATGTGCTGCGTACCGCTCGCTATACTGTAACATTCCTATGATGCTCATACAGCGCTATACTGTAACCATTCCTATGTGCTGCTACAGAGTGCTATACTGTACATCCTATGTGCTGCGTACAGAGCGCTATACTGTAACATTCCTATGTGCTGCATACAGAGCGCTATACTGTAACATTCCTATGTGCTGCATACAGAGCGCTATACTGTAACATTCCTATGTGCTGCATACAGAGCGCTATACTGTAACATTCCTATGTGCTGCATACAGAGCGCTATACTGTAACATTCCTATGTGCTGCGTACAGAGCGCTATACTGTAACATTCCTATGTGCTGCGTACCGCGCGCTATACTGTAACATTCCTATGTGCTGCGTACAGAGCGCTATACTGTAACATTCCTATGTGCTGCCGTACCGTGCGCTATACTGTAACATTCCTATGTGCTGCATACAGAGCGCTATACTGTAACATTCCATGTGCTGCGTACCGCCGCTGTACTGTAAAATTCCTATGTGCTGCATACCGCTCGCTATACTGTAACATTCCTATGTGCTGCATACAGAGCGCTATACTGTAACATTCCTATGTGCTGCGTACAGAGTGCTATACTGTAACATTCCTATGTGCTGCATACAGAGCGCTATACTGTAACTCCTCATGTGCTGCATACAGAGCGCTATACTGTAACATCCCTGGGCTGCGTACAGAGCGCTATACTGTAACATTCCTATGTGCTGCATACAGAGCGCTATACTGTAACATTCCTATCCTATGTGCTGCGTACAGAGCGCTATACTGTAACATTCCTATGTGCTGTATACAGAGCGCTATACTGTAACATTCCTATGTGCTGCATACAGATCGCTATACTGTAACATTCCTTATGTGCTCATACAGACGCTATACTGTAACATTCTATGTGCTGCATACAGACGCTATACTGTAACATTCCTATGTGCTGCATACCAGCTCTATACTGTAACTTCCTATGTGCTGCTACGAGCGATATACTGTAACATTCCCTATGTGCTGCATTCAAGGGCTATACTGTAACATTCCTATATGTGCTGTACAGAGCCGCTATACTGTAACATTCCTTATGTGCTGTACAGAGCGCTATCACTGTACATCCTATTGCTGCTACGTCGCGCTATACTGTAACATTCCTATGTGCGCGTACGCGCGCTATACTGTAACTCTATATGCTGCTACAGGCGCTATACTGTAACATTCCTATGTGCTTGCGTACAGAGCGCTATACTGTAACATTCCTATGTGCTGCATACAGAGCGCTATACTGTAACATTCCTATGTGCTGCATACAGAGCGCTATACTGTAACATTCCTATGTGCTGCGTACAGAGCGCTATACTGTAACATTCCTATGTGCTGCGTACAGAGCGCTATACTGTAACATTCCTATGTGCTGCATACAGAGCGCTTAACTGACAGTTTCCTATGTGCTGCTACATACAGCGCTATACTGTAACATTCCTATGTGCTGCATACAGAGCGCTAAACTGTACATTCCTATGTGCTGCTCAGTACGCTTACGTAACTTTCCTAGTGCTGCAACGAGCGCTATACTGTAACATTCCTATGTGCTGCATTCAGAGCGCTATACTGTAACATTCCTATGTGCTGCGTACAGAGCGCTATACTGTAACATTCCTATGTGCTGCATTCAGAGGGCTATACTGTAACATTCCTATTGCTGCATACAGAGCGCTATACTGTAACATTCCTATATGCTGCGTACAGAGCGCTATACTGTAACATTCCTATGTGCTGCATACAGAGCGCTATACTGTAACTTCCTATGTCCTGCGTCCAGAGCTATACTGTAACATTCCTTGTTCGCTGTCAGCATCGCTATACTGTACCATTCCTATGTGCTGCGTACCGGCGCTCTATACTGTAATTTCCTAGTGTGCTGCGTACTGTGCGCTTACTGTAACATTCCTATTCTGCCATACAGAGCGCTATACTGTAACATTCCTATGTGCTGCGGTTACAAGCGCTATACTGTAACATTCCTATGTCTGCGTACGAGCGCTATACTGTAACATTCCTATGTGCTGCGTACCGCCGCTATACTGTAACATTCCTATGCTGCGTACAGAGTGCTAACTGTACCATTCCTATGTGCTACGTACCGCGCGCTATACTGTAACATTCCTATATGCTGCATACGAGCGCTATACTGTAACTTCCTATGTGCTGCGTACAGAGCGCTATACTGTAACATTCCTTCTACAGATCGCTATCTGTACTTCCTATGTCCTGCGTACTGCGCGCTATACTGTAACATTCCTATTGCTGCATACAGAGCGCTATACTGTAACATTCCTATGTGCTGCATACAGATGCGCTATAACTGTAACATTCCTATGTCCTGCGTACAGGCGCTATAATGTAACATTCCTATTGTGCTGCGTACAGAGCGCTATACTGTAATTCCATTTCTCATACGGCCATACTGTAACTTCCTATGTGCTGCATACAGAGCGCTATACTGTAACATTCCTATGTGCTGCTATAGATCACTATCTGTAACATTCTATGTTCGCATACGAGCGCTATACTGTAACATTCCTATGTGCTGCACAGAGCGCTATACTGTAACATTCCTATGTGCTGCATACAGAGTGCTATACTCTAACATTCCTATGTGCTGCATACAGAGCGCTATACTGTAACATTTCTATGTGCTGCGTACAGAGCGCTATACTGTAACATTCCTATGTGCTGAGTACCGCGCGCTATATTGTAACATTCCTATGTGCTGCATACAGAGGGCTATACTGTAACATTCCTATATGCTGCATACAGAGCGCTATACTGTAACATTCCTATGTCCTGCGTACAGAGTGCTATACTGTAACATTCCTATGTGCTGCGTACAGAGCGCTATACTGTAACCTTCCTATGTGCTGCTACCGCTCGCTATACTTAACATTCCTATATGCTGCATACAGAGCGCTATACTGTAACATTCCTATGTGCTGCGTACAGAGTGCTATACTGTAACATTCCTATGTGCTGCGTACAGAGCGCTATACTGTAACATTCCTATGTGCTGCATACAGAGCGCTATACTGTAACATTCCTATGTGCTGCATACAGAGCGCTATACTGTAACATTCCTATGTGCTGCAATACAGGCGCTATACTGTAACATTCCTATGTGCTGCATACAGAGCCTATACGTAACATTCCTATTGCTGCATACAGAGCGCTATACTGTAACATTCCTATGTGCTGCGTACAGAGCGCTATACTGTAACATTCCTATGTGCTGCGTACTGCGCGCTATACTGTAACATTCCTATGTGCTGCGTACAGAGCGCTATACTGTAACATTCCTATGTGCTGCGTACCGTGCGCTATACTGTAACATTCCTATGTGCTGCATACGATCGCTATACTGTAACATTCCTATGTGCTGCGTACCGCGCGCTTTACTGTAAATTCCTATGTGCTGCATACCGCGTCGCTATACTGTAACATTCCTATGTGCTGCGTACAGAGCGCTATACTGTAACATCCTATGTGGCTGCATACAGAGCGCTATACTGTAACATTCCTATGTGCTGCTACAGAGGCTATACTGTACATCCTCATGTGCTGCATACAGAGCGCTATACTGTAACATTCCTATGTGCTGCTACAGAGCGCTATACTGTAACTTCCTATGTGCTGCATACAGAGGCTATACTGTAACATTCCTATGTGCTGCGTACAGAGCCTATACTGTAAACATTCCTATGTGCTGTATCAGACGCTATACTGTAACATTCCTATGTGCTGCATCGAGCGCTATACTGTAACCTTCCTATGTGCTGCATACAGAGCGCTATACTGTAACATTCCTATGTGCTGCATACAGAGCGCTATACTGTAACATTCCTATGTGCTGCATACAGAGCGCTATACTGTAACATTCCTATGTGCTGCGTACAAGCGCTATACTGTAACATTCCTATGTGCTGCATACAGAGGCTATACTGCACATTCCATGTCTGCATACAGAGCGCTATACTGTAACCTTCCTATGTGCTGCGTACCGCTCGCTATACTGTAACATTCCTATATTGCTGCATACAGAGCGCTATACTGTAACATTCCTATGTGCTGCGTACAGAGCGCTATACTGTAACATTCCTATGTGCTGCATACAGAGCGCTATACTGTAACATTCCTATGTGCTGCGTACTGCGCGCTATACTGTAACATTCCTATGTGCTGCGTACTGCACGCTATACTGTAACATTCCTATGTGCTGCGACGAGGCTATACTGTAACATTCCTATGTGCTGCATCAGAGGCTATACTTGTAACATTCCTATTGCTGCGTACAGAGCGCTATACTGTAACATTCCTATTGCTGCGTACAGAGCGCTATACTGTAACATTCCTATGTGCTGCGTACCGCGCGCTATACTGTAACATTCCTATGTGCTCGCGTACTGCGCTCTATACTGTAACATTCCTATGTGCTCATATCGAGCCTATACTGTAACATCCTATGTCTGCGTACAGCGCTGCTATACTGTAACATTCCTATGTGCTGCGTACAGAGCGCTATACTGTAACACTTCCTATGTGCTGCGTAACCGCTCGCTATACTGTAACATTCCTATTGCCTGCATACAGAGCGCTATACTGTAACATTCCTATTGTGCTGCATACAGAGCGCTATACTGTAACATTCCTATGTGCTGCGTACAGAAGCGCTATACTGTACATTCCTATGTGCTGCGTACCGCGCGCTGTAACTGTAACATCCTATGTGCTGCATACAGAGCGCTATACTGTAACATTCCTATGTGCTTCATACAGAGCGCTATACTGTAACATTCCTCATGTCGCTGCATCGAGCGCTATACTGTAACACTTCCTAGTGCTGCATACAGAGCGCTATACTGTAACATTCCTATGTCCTGCGTACAGAGCGCTATACTGTAATATTCCTATGTGCTGCGTACAGGCGCTATACTGTAACATTCCTATGTGCTGCATACAGAGCGCTATACTGTAACATTCCTATGTGCTGCATACAGAGCGCTATACTGTAACATTCCTATGTGCTGCATACAGAGCGCTATACTGTAACATTCCTATGTGCTGCATACAGAGCGCTATACTGTAACATCCTCATGTGCTGCATACAGAGCGCTATACTGTAACATTCCTATGTCCTGCTACAGGCGCTATATACTGTAACATTCCTATGTGCTGCATACAGAGGCGCTTACTGTAACATTCCTATGTGCTGCGTCAGAGCGCTATACTGTAACATTCCTATGTGCTGCGTACAGAGCGCTATACTGTAACATTCCTATGTGCGCATACAGAGCGCTATACGTAACATTCCTATGTGCTGCATACAGAGCCTATACTGTAACATTCCTATGTGCTGCATACAGAGCGCATAGAACTGTAACATTCCTATGTGCTGCGTACAGAGCGCTATACTGTAAACATTCCTATGTGCTGCGTACGAGCGCTATCGGTAACATTCCTATGTGCTGCGTACAAGCGCTATACTGTAAACATTCCTATGTGCTGCATACAGAGCGCTATACTGTAACTTCCTATGTGCTGCATACAGAGCGCTATACTGTATACATTCTATGTGCTGCGTACAGAGCGCTATACTTAACATTCCTAGTGCTGATACAGAGCGCTATACTGTAACTTCCTATGTGGCTGCGTCAGACGCTATACGGTAACATTCCTATGTGCTGCATACAGAGCGCTATCTAACATTCCTATGTGGTGCTACAGAGCGCTATACTGTACATTCTCTGTGCTGCTACAGAGCGCTATACTGTAACTTCCTATGTGCTGCGTACGCGCGCTTACTGTAACATTCCTATGTGCTGCATACAGAGCGCTATACTGTAACATTCCTATGTGCTTCATACAGAGCGCTATACTGTAACATCCTCATGTGCTGCATACAGAGCGCTATACTGTAACCTTCCTATGTGCTGCATACAGAGCGCTATACTGTAACATTCCTATGTCCTGCGTACAGAGCGCTATACTGTAACTTCCTATGTGCTGCTGTACGTGCGCTATACTGTAAACTTCTCTGTTGCTGCATACAGAGCGCCTATACTGTAACATTCCTATGTGCTGCATCAAGCGCTATACTGTAACATTCCTATGTGCGGCATACAGAGCGCTATACTGTAACATTCCTATGTGCTGCATACAGACGCTAACTGTAACATTCCTATGTGCTGTACAGAGCGCTATACTGTAACATTCCTATGTCTGCGTCCAGAGCGCTATACTGTAACATTCTATGTCTGCATACAGAGCGCTATACTGTAACATTCCTATGTGCTGCGTACAGACGCCTATACTGTAACAGTCCTATGTGCTGCTACAGAGCGCTATACTGTACATTCCTATGTGCTGCATAAGAGCGCTATACTTAAACATTCCTATGTGCTGCTACGAGCACTATACTGTAACATTCCTATGTGCTCATACAGAGCGCTATACTGAACATTCCTATGTGCTGCGTACAGAGCGCTATACTGTACATTCTATGTGCTGCGCTACAGACGCGTATACTGTAACATTCCTATGTGCTGCGTACAGAGCGCTATACTGTAACATCTATGTGCTGCATCAAGCGCTATACGTAACATTCCTATGTGCTGCATACAGAAGCGCTATACTGTAACTTCCTATGTGCTGCTACAGAGCGCTAACTAACATTCCTATGTCTCATACAGAGCGCTATACTGTAAACATTCCTATGTGCTGCGTACAGAGCGCTATACTGTAACATTCCTATGTGCTGCTACAGAGCGCTATACTGTAACATTCCTATGTGCTGCATACAAGCGCTATCACTGTAACTTCCTATGTGCTGCGTACTCCGCTATACTGTAACATTCCTATGTGCTGCGTACAGACGCTATACTGTAACATATCCTATGTCTTCGTACCGTCGCGCTGTAC
Organism: Ascaphus truei; assembly: GCA_036426205.1. Classification (NCBI taxonomy): domain Eukaryota; kingdom Metazoa; phylum Chordata; class Amphibia; order Anura; family Ascaphidae; genus Ascaphus; species Ascaphus truei. The sequence continues at coordinate 65,888 of WSYH01000588.1, read as the reverse complement.
TGTAACTCCTATGTGCTGCATACAAGCGCTATACTGTACATTCCTATGTGATGCATACAGAGCGCTATACTGTAACCTTCCTATGTGCTGCATACAAAGCGCTATACTGTAACATTCCTATGTGCTGCGTACAAGCGCTATACTGTAACATTCCTATGTGCTGCATACCGTGCGCTTAACTGTACATTCCTATGTGCTGCTTACCGCGCGCTATACTGCATCTCTATGTGCTGCATACAGAGCGCTATACTGTAACATTCCTATGTGCTGCTACAGAGCGGCTATACTGTACCAATTCCTCTGTGCGTATACAGAGCGCTATACTGTAACATTCCTATGTGCTGCGTACAGAGCGCTATACTGTAACATTCCTATGTGCGGCATACAGAGCGCTTACTGTAACATTCCTATGTTCTGCGTACTCCGCTATACTGTAACATTCCTATGTGCTGCGTACAGAGCGCTATACTGTAACATTCCTATGTGCTGCGTACAGAGCGCTATACTGATAACATTCCTATGTGCTGCATACAGACGCTATACTGTAACATCCTATGTGCTGCGTACAGAGCGCTATACTGTAACATTCCTATGTGCTGCATACTAGCAGCGCTATACTGTAACATTCCTATGTGCTGCATACAGAGCGCTAATACTGTAACATTCCTAGTGCTGCTACTGCCGCTATACTGTAACATTCCTATGTGCTGCGTACAACGCTATACTGTAACATTCCTAGTGCTGCGTACCGCGCGCTGTACTGTCAACATTCCTATGTGCTGCATACAGAGCGCTATAACTGTAACATTCCTATGTGTGCATCCAGAGCGCTACTGTAACCTTCCTATGTGCTGGCATACAGAGCCCGCTATACTGTAACATTCCTATTGCTGCGTACGAGCGCTATACTGTAACATTCCTATTGTCTGCAATACCGTGCGCTATACTGTAACATTCCTATGTGCTGCGTACCGCGCGCTATACTTAACACATCTCCTGCTACAGAGCGCTATAACTGTAACATTCCTATGTGCTGCTTACAGCGCTATACTGTAACATTCCTATGTGCTGCATACGAGCGCATAACTGTAAATTCCTATGTGCTGCGACACTGCGCGCTATACTGTAAACTTCCTATGTGCTGCGTACGAGCGCTATACGTAACATTCCTATGTGCTCGTTCCGCTCGCTATACTGTAACATTCCTCTGTGCTGCGTACTGCGCGCTATACTGTACATTCCTATGTGCTGCGTACCGCGCGCTATACTGTAACGCATCTGCCATTCCTAGTGCGCTAGCAAGCGCTATACTGTAACATTCCTATGTGCTGCGTACAGAGCGCTATACTGTAACATTCCTATGTGCTGCGTACAGAGCGCTATACTGTAACATTCCTATGTGCTGCATACAGAGCGCTATACTGTAACATTCCTATGTGCTGCGTACCGCGCGCTATACTGTAACATTCCTATGTGCTGCGTACAGAGCGCTATACTGTAACATGCCTATGTGCTGCATACAGAGCGCTATACTGTAACATTCTTATGTGCTGCGTACTGCGCGCTATACTGTAACATTCCTATGTGCTGCATACCGTGTGCTATACTGTAACATGCCTATGTGCTGCATACAGAGCGCTATACTTTAACATTCCTATGTGCTGCGTACTGCGCGCTATACTGTAACATTCCTATGTGCTGCATACCGCGCGCTATACTGTAACATGCCTATGTGCTGCGTACTGCGCGCTGTACTGTAACATTCCTATATGCTGCGTGCGCTATACTGTAATTGTGACACGTTATGTGTCCCATCGGGAGAAATGCACTGTATGAAATAACATTGTTAAAGCATTCATAGCCATTTAGATAACCAAGGGGATAGATAGTGTAGTTTTACTGATATTAACTCCTTTGATACCTGTGGTAAACCTTGGTAGTCACAGGCATCAAAGGGGGTTATGTAATTTTTGCTGTAGGGTTACAGTATGTAATAATTTATATCATGGTAGAAATATGACTTCCCCTCCCCATGGTCACAGTGCAGTAATTAACCCTATCGGTTCCTTTGATTACCTCATCATCAGTGTTTAAATATCTTTTTTTTTCTCCCAAGTGCGGTATTTACTCCATTTTAACCGAGATGGATGACTCCAGGCCTCAGGGCTTATTTATGAATATTTACTGGGTTTTCTCCATAATCCGGAGGACACTGCTCATTACTAAGTATGTCTCGCAGTCTCAAGACTCCCAAGTGAAAACAATGTTTTACCCACCAATCCAATGCAGGACGGACCTTGTCCGGTCAGGTTGCTTTTCTCTGCACAGGACACAAGACATGGCCTATGTTTCTGTTGAAATTTTAGTCAAGCAATTTATGTTAAGAGTTTATAGCAAAGCCTATAAATATCGGCCCTTTCCTAATACCTTATTTTATGGGTCCCTGCAGAAGTGCCGTCACACAGGTCAGCCTGTTATATAATGGAATGCTGTCGCTGCTACACATAATCCCTGAGCAGCACTCATTCTCTTTCATTGACTGTGATCATATTTCAAAGGAACAGAAGAAGCTTAGCAAGAAGCAGCTGGGTTCACAGCCATGGTTTTATGTAGAGGAAATGACTGACAATAAGTATCTCAGCATTATCCTGTGGGTGCTGCCCCAGCTAGTGCAGCCCCATATAGCCTACATAATGGACATTCTTTGTGGGGGACACAAATATCCCATGGAAAGTAAGGAAGATCGTTTAAGTGTCCTGTAGGTAGGTTTAATATATAGTTTAACCATTTAAGCAAATGCATTGCCGTTCACACAGCTTTTAAGCACAGCATGGGACTCCTTGTGAATGGATATTCCAGGCAAAAGATGAACATTGTGCACATTGTGTACTCATTTGCATGTCATTTCCCAGAATCCCTTGCTGCAGTGGGAGCACTGTATGCTATGTGATAATGGTGAAAGGCAGAGTTGCAGACCTGCCTAAGACATGGGAATGTGCTCACAAGTGATATTCTTAATTGGCTATATGCTAATGGTGGAGGTATTTGTTGCAATAAATACATTAAATACATGTTGTACTCACCCTTGTCCGGCACCCACGATGAAGGCCACCCGCATCTTCCTGCCCGTCCATACACTGGGGTGCTGAAAAATATACAAAATAAGAAAAAGTGCCAAACTAATGTCCCCTAACCCCTTAATGACCTTAGCGGTTATTAACCGCTACAGTCATTAAGGGGTTAAGCCACCCTGACACGATACCCACCCTTCACCCATTTATTTGTACAGTGGCTTCATCATGTGTGTGTGTATATATATATATATATATATATATATATATATATATATATATTCTAATATATATATATATATATATATATATAAAAAGGAAAAGAGAGGAGAGAGCGCACGCCCATAGCGTATAAAAGTATATTTAATGAGGGGGAGGGGGGAGGGAGGGGTAAAAAACGCACTTACAAGAAGTACAATAAAATCAAGCATATGTGATAATAATCACCACCATCCGGTCTAACTGCAAGCTCTTGGGGCAGTCCCAGGCTCCGTTGGTGAAGGAGCAGCGTCTCAGCAGATTCCAGGACTGATGTAGGTCATCCGGTCAAATTGCAGACTTTGGGGGCATTCCCAGGCTCCGTTTGGCAAATATGCAGCGTACCATATATATATATATATATTCTATATATGCATGATTAACCAATATACAAATAAATACTGTACATGGCCAAATACAAATCTCTCCCAATATCAAACAGCACCAAGTTCAATCAATATCTAATAAATCCAAATATAAACACTCAATTTGACAATGTGTACATGATACAATTAATCTTTGCATCATATATACTATGTCAAACAATGCTCCAAATCAAATACACTAATCCAAACAAGATACAAATAAAATCATTAAAGAAAAACAAAGCATCAACACAATTAATTTACCATCAATTAATCCAATCACCAATCAATTAAAATACAAATCAATTACACACTTCAAATCCAACAAACAAACATTTGTGAACAATAATCTATGTCAAAGTAACCATTAAACAAAATCTATCTTCCAAAAATAAGCAAATAAAATAATTTATAGCAACCAGCCTTTAACTAAACATTTGCAAAAATGACATGTACATTATAAACACATTTTAACACAAAGCAGCCAATTGCAATTCCAAAAAACACCCAAACAAGGCAAGCCAACAAGTTTTTATTATACCTGTATGTATGTCCATCTATAGTTTACAGACATAAATACAGGTGCAATAAAAGAGCATGAAAAACAATTGAAACACATTAAAAATCAACATACAATACAACCACTGATTTGTCCTGTACGTATGTATACCCATAGTGACAAACATACATTCAGGCCAAATAAATGGACATAAAAAAAAATGGACGTCAGGAAAAAAATGCCAAAAAACCTGTAAAATAAAAATAAAATACATTTTCTTTTTTACTTACCATTAGATGAACCACTCACAGCAATCAAGGGGAACCGGAAGCACTGGAGCAGCTAATCCAACAACAGGAACCAGGTAACCATAAAATAAAAAAACCATTACAATCCACAAGTGTCTTTATCTTCTTTTTTCTAGTTGTAATCCATAGTGGGGGTCTTCTCCGGTCTTCTTCTGTCTTCTTCCGGGGTCTTCTTATCTTCATCCGCCACGCCCTGGTCTTCTTTCTTCATAGGAGGTCTTTCATCATCGGCGTCTAGCCTGAAAATGAGACGACATAGGCTTTTAAAGGCCTATGACGTCACATTTTCGTCATATGGTTCTCACGGTCCTGATTGGGCCGTGAAAACCATGTGTTTTGGCCGACAAAAAAAAAATGATGACGTCATTTAAAGGCAATGAAAGCATAGCCTATCAGAATTGGCTGTGCTTCAATTGCCTTTAAGATGATGTCATGAAAAGAAAGATGTCCGGACTCACATGGAGTGTACAAGCCTTGGTTCAGTGATGCTCACAAACGATTCTCTGGCATTAAATCAGTGTGTATCGTAATTTAATATGGTAATTTGCAAAATTCTCTAAAATGATGAGCGTTTAAATAGGGCACACACAATGTATCGCTCAGTCTGCCGATGTTACTCTAAAAGCTTACTAATTTGCCCTATTAGCCCTTTGAGGTTTGACTAAACTTTTCACAGGGAAGTGAATTTGAGAAAAAAAACGCTGAAAATGTATCAAATGCATTGTTGACAGTTTCACACATCTCTAGTGTCAAGAAAAACATAATTGCGAGTCTCTTGTTACAGTCTCACCTGCGGAATGTATTCCAAAACAAGTCGTCCATTAAGAATCAACATGCGTCATCGGGATGGAAGGGCCCATTTTAAAATGTTTTAGCACTTTATGTATTAAAGTTTGAATCAGCAATTTTTTATTGATGATAAATAAAGGGGACTGTTTTCATGGGGAGCGCACCCAACCTCTTTAGTAAGCTGTACTTAGTGGACTGTGCTATTGAACTAATAGCTGCTGTTCTGTACAAATTAACAGCCCAGAGCAAAGGAGGGACTAGTTCTTTTTTTTGCGCCCGGGGCAAATTCTTCCAACTGTGGCCACCCTCCCCCCTCTCCCCCTCCAATTTTTTTATAGAACAAAGGAAAAACAACTGTATTTGTGAATCTTTTCTATGAATCTCCTCCCCACCAGTCTCTCTCTTTCCCCTCCTCCCCCTATTCTCTCATCCCCCCTACTCCACCCATTCTCTCATTCTCTCACTCCTTCCTCCTCCTCCAGCCTCTCATTCCCTCCTCCCCTCAGTCTCTCTCATTCCCTCCTCCCCTCAGTCTCCCTCATCCCCTCCTCCCCTCAGTCTCTCTCACCCCCTCCTTCCCTCATTCTCTCTCCCCCCTCCTCACAGTCTCACTCCTCCCTCTCCCTCAGCTCCATCTCATGTCCCCATTCTCTCTCAGCCCTATCTCATGCCCCCATTCTCTCTCAGCCCCATACAAATGCCCACATTTCTCTCTCAGCACCCATGTCATGCCCCTCTCTCCCGCACCATTGTTCACATGCACCCATTCTATCGAAGCTAATCTCTTGCCCCCATTCTCTCTCAGCCCCATCTCATGCCCCCATTCTCTCTCGGCCCCATCTCATGCCCTCATTCTCTCAGCCCCTATCTCATGCCCCCATTCTCTCTCAGCCCCATCTCATGCCCTCATTCTCTCACAGCCCCATCTCATGCCCACATTCTCTTTCAGCCCCTATCTCATGTCCCCACTCTCTCACAGCCCCCATCTCATGCCCCCATTCTCTCAGCCCCATCTCATGTCCCCATTCTCTCTCAGCCCCCTATCTCATGCCCATTCGCTCTCAGCCCATCTCATGCCCCCATTCTCTCTCGGCCCCCATCTCATGCCCCCATTCTCTCCCAGCCCCCATCTCATGCCCCCATTCTCTCCCAGCCCCCATGTCATGCCCCCACTCTCTCACAGCCCCCATCTCATGCCCCCATTCTCTCCCAGCCCCCATGTCATGCCCCCACTCTCTCACAGCCCCCATCTCATGCCCCCATTCTCTCTCAGCCCCATCCCATGCCCCTACTCTCAGCCCCCATCTCATGCCCTCACTTTTTCTTAGTCCCCTATGTCATGCCCCCATTCTCTCTCAGCCCCCCATCTCATGCCCCTATTCTCTCTCAGCCCAGAGCTCATGCCCCCATTCTCTCTCAGCCCTATCTTATGTCCCCATTCTCTCATCCCCATCTCATTCCCTCATTCTCTCACAGCAACCATCTCATGCCCTCATTCTCACGTAGCCCTCATCTCACGCCTTCATTCTCTCAGCCCCCATCTGATGCCCTCATTCTCTCAGCCCCCAGCTGATGCCCTAACTCTCTCTCAGCCCGTCAGGAATTGTCCTGGCATATTTTCCTGGTTTTCCCTCTCCCTTTCTGTTCCTTCTCTGTCCACTGGGTGTGCTGCTGTTTCTGTTTGCTGCGGGGTTCCTCTATCTGTCTGTCTCTTCTGGTTGCTCCTGTCCTCTGTCTTTATAGTTTCCTTTTTCCTGTACTTCCTGGCCTTTGTTTGGTGTCCAGACTCCATCTGCCCTGATCTGTTTACTGTCATGGCCCCTTTTATTCTCCAACATCTCCTATTTTCTTCGGGTATTTTTTTCGAATGCCACGCACTTCACCGTGTTCATGCCACATTCATGCCGAGACAGCACTAATACAAAGCACGCGGCCGCGGCTTTAAATACCGGAACATGCCGCATCAAACACTGCATCTGCCCGCGATTTTCAGAGTTGCGCTGAAACGGCCGCACGAGGCTAAAGGCGTCCGCCACTGTATGTTGTTCCTGTTTTGAGTCCTGTTCATATTAAAGGCCCTTGCTATTGAACTAGATTGCCCCAGTCTGTTTACTGCTAGCAAGTCTCAGTCCTGTTCCCGAGTCCTAGTCCTGTCCCTGAATTCCAGTCCTGTTACTACTTTCCTACCCTGTTCCTGCCTTCCTGTTGCCGACCCCTGCCTGGACCCCAACGATCCTTGCTGCCTGCCACCAAAACCTAACTGTGACCCCGATGATCCTACTGCTGCCCGCCACCAACCTCAGCCCGTGAACCTAAATATCCACGCTGTTCCGGCCACCGAGGTCCTATCCGCTCCAGGAGTCCCCCTCATGACAGAAACTAAAGGCCACTTCTGGACCTCGCTAGAACAGATACTCAACCTGCTTGCTTCAGCATAACCCATTGTATTGGAGGAAGATAAGTACTGTTGTTTTGGTTTTTGGAAAAACCCTGTTTGGAATCTTGAAACGTTTTTTTTTTTTTGCTGCAAGTGTTCTGTACGATTATTGTGCACTTTGTCCCTGAGAATAGTTCCCTTGTTTCTTTTTGTGTGAATTTCAGTTGAAGAGGCTTGTTCAGTTTCCAAAAGAAAACTCTCCACTGTACCCTCTGTAAAGATAGGGAAGGCATATTGCGTCTAAGACTTTTTTTGCTAACTGAAACTGTTGCTGCAGGTACAAGTGCATTTTTCTTTGATGTTTTTGCAGTGCCTGGTTTAACCCCTGCTGATCCTCATATTTCCTTTTCCAGAGATCAGCTTGAATTCTCTGCAGTACCTGGTTTCACCACTTCAGACTCTCAGACTTGCATTTCTATATCAGACTTGTGTTATATTGATTTCTTGCTTGCTTGGATATACCACAGGTACCCATTTAAAAAAAACACGAGAACTCCCTTTGTTTTGTTGCTTATGTCGTGATTTTTCTGCAACCTGTGATATTCCTATGCTTGATTCTAAAAGTTTCAGACATAACTGCAAGTTTCTCTGTAGTTAGTTTCTCGCAATTTATCATATTTCTGTGACTGATGCTAAGGTCTCAAATCTAAGGGTCAGCTCTCCTATCTTTTGTCTCCCCTATTTGCCAATTATTTTTGTTGCTCATTCCAATGCTCCTGCTTTAAAGACGCATTTCCTCTTTACTGGTTTTCTTGAGTAAGTTGGTTTTCCTTCTGTCTGAAAACTATGGCTCCCACTTTGAAAACAGTCTTGAGCAATAAATGTGAACACAGTACCACTGATTCTTCAGAGCTTCTCAAAGCAAAGAGAAAGAAAAAGAAGAGAGGAGGGGTTACAGTGGAAGTTGCAGAAGGAATAAAGGATGACCCTTCAACATCAGGAAAGCCTGCGTTAGAAGGGAACCGAGATATGCTGCAGCCTAAGGGGACTAGCAGAATTATTCCAGGAGTAGTGGAAAATAAAGAGGATGCCTTTAACCAAGGTAAAAAAGCCTTAACCCAGGCACCTCAATCTGCGGGGAATGAGATTGATTGCCTCTATGGACAACTAAATAAAGAGCAAGAGGCCAAGGCTGCACTACAGAGGTGTCTATCCACGCAATTGCTAAATGTGTATTACAGGAGAAAGAGAACCATCTGTTGAAGAGTGACCTGGTAATCATGTCAAATACGCTGGAGAAGGCATACACTGATGCTGCCCAGGATCAGCGCTCCGTTGATAAAAGTAACGCAGCACTGAAAATCTCTCTGAATGAAATTGACAGGCTTAATACAGAGCTTGAAGCCTCTCAAAAGGAAGTTCACAGGTGTAGTACAGAGATTGAAGCCTTTCAAAAGGAATTTCACAGGCTTAGTACAAAGCTGGAAGCCTCTCAGGAGGAGATTTGCTACTTAATCACAGAGGTACGTTCTGTGAGTGAGACCTTCGAAGGGTTTAATAGTGGGTTTGAAACTGTAAATCAAGTGTGCAAGACCCTCTCTGTCTGAGTCAGTGAGGGAGATAAGAGACTCCATGAATTAGAAGAGGAGAAGAGACTATTGGTAGAAGAAAAGTCAAGGATGCAGTTGGCACTGGAAAAAGCAGAGGGCGCCTTGGAAAGGGAAAGAGGTAACTCCCTATGTTTCTAGTTATAACTTTCTAAAATCAGAGCAGACTCTGAAAGAAAGAATAGAAGGATCGTAACATTTCAGAGATACTACAGAGCCCTCATCCAAGGAAGGCTGGAGAGATAGAGTTATCTGCGCGAACGCGCCGCAACTGTCATCATACAGGCCGCCTATAGAGGGGTGAAAATTCATCAACTTTGTCGCCGGAATAATGCAGGCTGCATTCTTCAGTCAATTTGGAGAATCCAATGACAAAGGAAGAAATCTGAATATCTGAAACAATGTGTGATTGTACTGCAGTCAAATGTTAGAAGGGTTCAGCAACAAATACGCTACAGAAATATAAAGAAAGCTGCTTGTGTGATTCAGTCCAGATACAGATCCTGTGTCCTAACCAAGCAAGCTGTGAGTTCCTATAAGCGTATCCGCTATGCTGTCTCAGTGCTACAGTCTGCTTTCCACAAAATGCTGGAAAAAAGACGCAGATTACGACAAAGAAGTGCAATTCTGATCCAGTCATTCTACCGCGCCCATGTGGTCCGAACCAGATTGCTTGTTTTGAAAGCCGCCGCCATCAAGATTCAGTCTGTGACTAGAATGAAACAGACATCTAACCACTATTGCACAATAAAAAGTGCATCACTGGTTATTCAGCGGTGTTTTCGTCTGAATAAATTTATGCACCAAGAAAGAAAGATGACACGGGATACAGTCGGAGCCCGTGAGAACTCCACCAAGGTTGAGCTGCTGGAGATCATTTATGCTGAGCCAGACACAGAGAAGAGATGACCACACAATGCCTAGGACAAATCGCTGTCAAACCAGTGGAAGATGTGTTTGAGCGAAAAGTCTTCTGCGGGGTTAAGGACAATAAATGTCCCACTGACTCATGTGAAAGGCAACAAAGTACGCAAAAAAAAATGCACAAGGCAGTGCACTGCCCAGGGAGACAGGTGAATAAAAATTGAAAAATATTTATTATCTATCAAAACATTACAACAAAGGGGGTGTATTTACCTGATGCTGATGCCTATGCTCCTGTGAAGAGGATAAATGCACCTTTTGCAAATTTCCCATCAGCACCTTACATACCCATTGAGTCAGCCTTCCATCAAGGTCTCCCTGAAGCGCCTGGAGGGTTGTCTGACTTCCTGGCAGCACTCGATGTACCCGTTGTTGATGCCTACGCTCCTGTGAAGAGGATAAATGCACCTCCCATCAGCAACTGAGGTACGATTTTTTTTCCAAAGGCCACCATAAGTCGCCTTTCCATCAGTGACACCCTGCTAAACCTGGAGGGTCATCCGGAGGATCTGCTGGCTCCTTCACTCCCGCTGGGAAGACGAGTGCACTTTCTTCTGTTTTCCCATCAGTATCTGAGTCTGTGACCTCCTCTGCAAAGTCAAGTTTACTGCTCACGGATTCTCTGTTTTTTCGGTTGATGCATCCTGCCACTCAGAGAATTGCAACCGTCTGTCGGCCTTTTGATGGACTTGTACAGCCTGTGGAGTCCCTTCTGCCTGTCAACAAATCACCAGATGTTGGCCACTCCGAATCGTCCTTTCAGCAAGGCTTATACTATTTTGAGATGTGATACCAGACGTAACTTTTGTGAAAGTTCTCGGAGCTATTGCCAAACCAAAGAGCAGAGCTGCATACTGTAATTTAAGACCTGCTACTGAGAATCTGATGTATTTCTGATGCTTCTTGGCAATTGGAATGTGCAGATAAGCATCCCTAAGATCCAGTGAAACTGACCAATCTCCTGGATCTACTGACCGTATCCCTGACCTCAAAGATTCCATCTTGAACCTCCTGATCCTTAAGAAGCTATTCACAAACTTTAGATCCAAAATTGGTCTGAAGCGACCTGTGGATTCTTCCACTAAAAATATGTTTGAATAGATGCCCTGCTTTCTTTGGGGTTCGGAACCTCCACAATCACTTGATTTGATTTGAGGTCGTAAATGATCTGCCTTATCGCCTTCCTTGATTCCTTGTGTCTTGGCATTTATGTGACTTGGAAAATATTTTCTCGTGGGAAGTCTTTGAATTCCAGATGGTAACCTTATGATAACATTTTAAGAAACCATCTGTCTCTAATAGTTAGAGTCCACCCCGTATTGAACCTGGCAAGTCTTCTACTGACTGATGACTTCTTAGCTTCTTTTATCGCCGGCAAATTGACCTCTATAGGTTGCTTCTCTTCCACTGGAGCCTCGAATGAGATTGCCTTGTCCACTTCCCCATGCTGGACACTTAGTATAATCCCGCCAGGGTGATAGGATCTTGTTCTCTGAAGTGCACCAACTGTGGCTATAATGTGGGCCCTATGAATTGTCTCATACTGAGGAAGAAAAGATGACATTTTGCCAGACACCTTGGTTTATAATATCTTCTACCCTTTTTCCAAATAAAAGGTCACCTTCAAAGGGAAGAGTACACACGTTGTCCCTACATGTTGGATATGCCAACCAAGGACGCAGCTGCAATGTTCTTCTAGCTGCTACAGACAAAGCAAATTCTGTATTCAGTTTGATCTCAGCTAAGGTGCAATGAATGGCAGATCTTTTTACTCCTCTATCAAGGGCCTCCTTGATATTGGCCAGTCAGATACTCATGACCCTAGAAATTGAGGCTGTTGTTCCTGCTGGATTGTAGGTTGTTCCTGCTGGATTGTAGGTTGTTCCTGCTGGATGGTAGGTTGCTCCTGCTGGATTGTAGGTTGTTCCTGCTGGATTGTAGGTTGTTCCTGCTGGATTGTAGGTTGCTCCTGCTGTAAGAAACAATTTACGCAACACAGTTTCCACCCGTCTCTCCCTAGGATCTTTAAAAGAAATGACATCTTCTACTGGTAGACTGGTGTTTCGAGCCAACCTATTAATGGCCACATCAATTTTGGAAGGAACCTCCCAGGCCTTAGCTCCATCATCTGAAAAGGAGTACATTTTATTAAAATGTTTTGGAATAAAGACTTTCCTGTCTGGCTTAGCCCACTCTGCTTCAAACATATCTTGGATCACCCTATGAATTCTAATTCGACCCTTAGTACCTTTAAACAACCTGTCTTGGCCGAAAAAAAATTTCCTCTGCTTCCTCAATCTCGAGCACTTCTTTTACAGCTTTAACAAGGCTGTCTACCAAAACTGGATTAAAGATAGATCGGTCAGTTTCTACCGTCTCCTCAAACGATCACCAGTTTTCGTCTTCTGAAGGGAATACTTGCTTGTTTTAGACCTTGATCTCATATTGTGAGATTCCTTTGAGGTCTGCATTGCTGATTGCCGGTTCTGTGATACAGTGCCTTTCATCCATGTTATAAAGGTTCACATCTGTTCTGATGGAGCTTGCGCTAGAGCTCTAGCACACTCCTTACAGAGCTTTTTCTCATCCATAACAGGCTTTTCACAAGTCACACATATTTTGCATCTCTTTGCAATTTTTTTCCTCTGCTGTAAGGCTTTAGAGGAACCCTCTTCTGGATCAGCTGAGGGACTATTTCAAGAAAGACAGAAAAGGCATTGAAAAAAAGAAAAAAAATATTGAAAAACAGGCATTCTGTAATAAACATGTAATGAGTGCATAATAAACATAATTAGCACATAAAAATGTAAAAAGCAAGTAAAAATATTTTAAAGAAAAAATATTATTAAAAGCTTATAAAAATGTAATTTTTTTTGTAAAAGGAGAAAACAATCTTACCTACAAGACTTGGGCTGAGACCTCTTGTTGCTGTCAGACTCCAAACTGAGAGCGCTATAAGAGAACATGCAGCCCCATGCTATTTACAATCGGGGGGAGGGAGACCGCACCACAGCACCTCCACGAGAAGCCCCAGGATCAGAGGGCCCCTTCAATAGCTACTCACCTAAGTGCGACATCAGGGGATACAGGGGCAGAAAAGTGGAAGAAGACACTGTCCCCTGGAATCAACTATCTCCACAAAAAGTAAGATGTCAGTTAGGTAAGCAACAAGGATAACACGTCTACCGGCCAAGTAGGACGGTAAAAGACTGCCCGTAGTTAGGAGGAGCGACTTCTTATTGGAGGTACCACCTTCAGAGCAGATCTTAAGCCAAGTGTGCCCACTGCCGTTAGAGGAAGCCACAGCTCTGGTCAGCAATGACAATGCTGGCATAAATTTTGTGGCCAGAAAATGCGAAAACATAAAATATAAGAAAACAACGTGAACAATTTAGCAAAGTGAATATGAAAAGATATCTTACAATTCTTCCAGGATTGTGCCACACTGTCTACCATAAATGAGACATTTATAAAGGCGCCAGAGAAACCTTAGGGACATGCTTACTGCAAGTCATTTTGAACAACAACATAAGCCAACGTGGCTACCGGCCAAACCCAATGGAAGTATTAGGTGTTCCAGGTGTAATGCCTGTGAGCACATGAAAATATCCAAAACCTTCAAGAATTAGGATAACAGTAAAGTTTTTACAGTGCTCAATTTCATAAACTGCAACACAAGCGGTGTTATCTACCTCATTGAATGTGTATGCACTAAAAAATATTTGGGAAAAACCAAAAGGCCACTGAAGAAAGGAGTATTAGAACACCTAGGAGAAGAACGCAATGAAGCAGATACACCTGTAGCACGACATGTCCACAAATTACACAATGGAGATGCTAAAGTTCTCAACTTTATGGGCATAGATCAACTAAACCCGGGCCCAAGAGGAGGCAATTGGGATTTAGAGTTATTAAGGAGGGAGTCTAGATGGATTTTCAATCTAGACACCCTCATACCAAATGGACTCAATGAGGGTTTTGTCTACTCCTCATTTATTTGATTAATTCTAGTTGTCACTAGCTTATATCTTATAGGATGTCGAGATCTGCTTATTGGAGCTATTAGACTTGCCTTTCATACCCCAGGCTAATATGAGGTTTTATTTACCTTGGTCAGGCAATTATTGCAGTATACCATCCCTACTTTTAAGCCCTCCTCTCATTCCCCCCCCCCTTCTCTCCAATCTTGGTCTTATCTCCATCAAATTATTGTCTATTCAGATACACCTATGTCCTCTGTTGGGCTACATTTTCATCTTTATAGGTAGTGCTTATACTGGAGAGAGTACTACAAACCATACAGTAACAGAGACATTATTCATTATGAGTCTATTATGTGACTGATCTTCTGACCTAGTACAGACTATAATAGCCTATATCTTTAGGGATATCAGATTTGTCATAATTTAGCTTTTAGACCTGCCTCCACTATTTAGGGCCATTATGAACCTACATCCTACCCTGTTCAGGCACAATGTGTGGTACATTATTAGAGTAATACAGTTCCCCTGCCCTCCCCCCCCCTTCCCCTTTCTATTGGGATAAAGTTACTATCCATCTATTACCCTTTGTTGGGCTACTGTATATTACATACATGTTATATCTATATAGGAGGTGACAATATACAGTACTTAAGACAACATAGACACTGTCCATTATGCCTAGTAAGTGTTATTTACATCACATACTTGCCTGGATAATTTACATGCTTATAACAAAATATATTTGTAACGGGTATTCCCCCCCCCCAAATCGAGATATTAGTGTTGGGGGTGACAGGAAACAACGGTACGGTGTTACCATAGTGTGGTGCGTTACCTGTTGGCGGGAGCTGATCGACGGGTGAGCTCCGAGTGGGAAAAAAAACTGGGGCAATTATACTAGGGTAACCATTACTCAATTCAGCGACTCCACCTGCGATGGCTCCACACAGAGGGGGAGTGGTTCCTCGCAGGACAATCACCAACAATCAATACTCATACACAAGATATAATAACTAATACTATTTACTTAGGATTAGAACAGAATATAACAAGTCATGACAGGTCATCACATAAACCGGTGCCTCATCACGGGAGGACACTAACTGCGACGTCCAGCAGGACGCTTCCCCCAAACACAAGGTGATCCCACCAGGTCCAAAGAACCCCACACTGTCCACGCACTTCTTGCAGACAGAGTCAATGGGTGACTGCGCAGTCACTATTAAACTAAGGGCCCGTTGGTGCACTTATGGACTGTATGGTACCTGCCGAGCACTCCGGTACTCGGATCAGCAACTGGCTTCGGCAAAGGGGGGTCAGGTGTGATGAATCGTCTGATCCTCCAACGAAACTCTTTGTACGCAGACCACCAGGGCGGTCTCCTCGGATAGCTCTGGACCCAAGTGGTCGAACCGTTACGGAACGCGATCTGCTGTGCCGTCTATTAAGTGGCGACTAACGTGACAGGAATCCGAACCTAGGGCTGTCCCTGTAGTGCAGCAAACCGTTAGTGGCTGGGGAACTCCTAGGGGCCTTGCCTGGGGTAAGACTGGTATCCCCACTCCCCTAACTACCAAGTCCCTCGGCACACTACTATAAATAGTCCCAGCACCTACAGCAGCAAGCTGTAGCTCACTGGCAGGTCTTTGCAGTAACGTGGTGCGCACACAAGGTGCCTGCGCGTCAGACCTCACCAGCACTGCCCGCCGTGACTCTTGACAATGCTCGCACGACACTGAGGGCAGCGTCCCTATTGTGGGCCTCCTCAGCACTTACCACTAACCTAGTGGGGAGTTGGGGCCTACGTTGGGGTGTGAGTACCTATATTGGCAGGAGCTGCACTCGCTCCCCACACCTTCCTTCCCTCACAACTCCCTGACTCCAACTCTCTGTAACCTTCCTTTCCAGCTCCCACTAATGTAAGTGGCAGGGTCCCTAACAGAGGGCTGCCCCCGTCAACACTCACTTATGGGGAGCTGAGCTATCTCGAGCCCCTGGGGGTGCTGGCTAGTACAGGGAGTCCTGGACTCCTGTACACCTACCTCCTTCGGGCTGCTCGGTCTTGACTGACTAAGCTGATGCAAGCCCGCACAAATGTATCCTCTTCCAAGGGGTCTCCTAAGCCCTATTGGCTCCCGTGGTTGTCACATGGGGCTCGCAAAGGCTCTTGGGATATGTAGTCCCAGCTCCGAGCCTTCCCTGCTAGGCTAGGGGTTCGCGGGCTTCCACTACCTTCAATGACGCGATGCGCAAGCGCCGGGCGCCTCGGACCTTCCCTCAGCTTCCCTGTCTCGCGCGAGCTATCACTGTCTCGGGCTTCCCTGCGACTACGAGTCCTCTGCGCATGCGCAAAAGTGTCCTCAATGCGCGGCGCCCTGTTGTCCGGCCGCCGGGACCTTAGAGACGCGATCGCGGCCTTAGCAACCGCCCGATCGCGACCCGGCAACCGGCACGCAGGCAGGAGAAGCCGCGTCTGCTCCATGCTCCACCCCACATGGAAGCAGCCGCGGGTCTGTCGGACACCCGACGGGACGAGTGTCTCAAGGGGAGGGGGGGTTCCAGGAGCCCCGGGAGCTCAGGCTACACTCTCCCCTGGTGAAACTCCAACGACCTCGCTTGGAGGGCAGACAATAACTGGTACACAATATACAATGAAAATGCAGGGCATAGTACAATCTATCATGGTGACTTTAGGACATCATGGTTACAATACAAGAGTCACATACCATACCGAGGCCATGGCTGAGAGTCAGTGTTTGTTGAGACCATTCGTGGGGTGCCCCTAATGATCAAGTGGGGGTACCTCACTTTGCGTCCGGACGCCTCCTCCCCAGAAAAATTTCTTGAAGAGCACACCGTGGAGGGCAAAACAGTCACTGTTCCTCGTACTTCCTCCCCTGGTGGAAGGAAGTAGCACCATGTCTCTGAAGCATACTTACCCGGTCACCCGCGGCAGGGATGCGGCTAGACAGGAGGCAGGACCTTTTCCGCGGTCCACTACTGGCGAAGGCAGCGCTCCTTTTTGGCTAAAGGAGGGCCAGTCTCCCTGGATCTTCTTTAAACAGTCCTTGTCCTACGGACTTGCGAGGCTTCCACTGGGAAGCGAGAATTGGATAAAGTCTCTTTTTCAAAGTCTGTTCACCTGGCAGGGGTAAAGGGTAGATACCTTACCACTGTGGTGTTAACGGGTAGCCAAAGGTCCCGGGGACACTGTAAGTTCCCACCTCGGCGTCTTGGGACCTGCACCGGCACTTCTGGGACAGCACACTACTGGCTTGAACTCGGGAGCGTGGATCCCAGTGGTCTGCGGAACCAATTTGAGTCGGAGCGCCGGGTCTCACATCTCGGGGTTCAACGTGTGCTGACACCTGGGAGTGTCCAGTACATTTCTTCTGTCTCCGCATGAACGGTGGTTGAGCATTGTCACGGTCAACTCCACCGGAGCGGTGGGTGAGCAAGGGGGGTCCTTACCACTTGCTGGCTTGGAGAGGGTTTCTCATTCATAGGAACGATAGGCGGTAGACAATGGTCCCTTCTTCTCTGGACAGCTACTTTCCAATGAGGACACCTCCACAGGACGCGAGGCAGAGGGGAAGCCCTTCGCCCGGGGGACCAGACTTACGGAGCCATCGTGCTCCGCGTAACCTGGAGGCTCACCCCCCAACCCCTGGGCAGTCAGACTCACCCCTTGTGTCTGTGAGGTACTGGGCCCAGCTAGGACCGATGGTACCTTGTAGTAGGCGGCTGTCGATTGTAGGCAGCGACCACGGGCAACCACAGCAGGGTCGCGACATGGGGACACACTCCTAGGGCACACGGGCCACCAGAAGGCTTGCATTCGCCTGCCGAGATAGTGGGTGTTCATCTAGGTGTCAATAATGTCGGTCCTGCTCGGAAGTGCACGACATCACCACAAGTGAGCGGGGTCACTGGTGTTCACTAGAAGAAGGTGGGGTAATAAAGCCTTACCCTGTGATTCTCTGTCTCACGCTGGGGTGGTTCGCCCGGTAGGGCATCGCCACGAATAGTTCGTCTTTTTCCATAGCTGGCTGGGCCTCAATCCTTCCCTTTGGTGCAACGGGGGACTAGGGCCAACCTTGTAGTCAGTCCCCACCTCCGTGGTTGGGTAGTAGCCAGTGAACAGCCATCTTCATACTGGGTTCTGCAATCTGAGATTCCTGCTTGGGATTGGGACAGTAGCCACCAACGGCACGGGTTGCAGGGTCCCCTGCAGCAGCCCACATAACGCGATACCAGGCAATTACAAACATGAGCAGTCAACCTGTTACAGAAACATCCAGGCACCCATCCCTCGTATCGGTCTTCAACCGCCCCTTTTATCAGCACTGTCAAAACACTCAAAGTTCATACTACCAACGGACTCAACGATTATCATTCATACACGGGCACACAAAAAGGATACGCACCCGGCCCTAGTCGGCCCAGAGTCCTTATGAGGTTGAGCATATTCTTTGCCCCAGTAACTTCTTGATGGAGACAGCAGGTTACGGGTGAAGGCTCAAAGCTTGCTCCCCCTGGTGGAATCTGAAGGAGGGGCAGGCACACTCTTCATGGAACAATGGATTGGCCTTGCACGGAGTATCAGTGGCGGGGGGGGGACATGGGTTCCCGCCAAACCCGGCCAGTTTGCAACATTTTCAGGAGGGCGGGGAAATTAGACCTTGGCTCATTCATGGCGAACAAAAATAGCAAAATTTAGAAAAAATATCCGGGCACCCCAGGTCTTATCTCTGCAGCAGCGCTCCAAATGTACAGGTATTCCCCCCCCACTCGCAGATATAGTGTGTGGGTGAAGGAAGACATACGGTGTTACCATAGGTGTGGTGCGTTACCTGTTGGCTGCAGGAGGGCTGAGCTTCCGCCACGGGGAACCTGGGCATTATACTAGGGGTAACCACTACTAATTCAGAGCCTCCACCGCGATGGCTTCCCACCAGAGGGGGAGTGGTGTCCTGCAGGACAATCACAACAATCAATACTCATACACAGATATATAATAACTAATACTATTTAATTAGGATAGAACAGAATATAAACACGTCATGACAGGTATCACATAAACCGTGTGTCCCTCTCACGAGGAGACACTAACTGCGACGTCCAGAGGACGCTTCCCCAACAACCAGGTGATCCCACCAGTGTCCAAAGAAACCCACCAAGTGTCGCACTCTTGCAGAAGCAGTCAATGGGTGACTGCGCAGTCACTATTAAAACTAAGGGCCGTTGGTGCACTTATGACGATGGTACCTGCCGAGCACTCCGGTACTCGGATCAGCAATGGCTTCGCAAAGGGTCAGACGTGAGAATCCGTCTGATCCTCCAACCGAACTCTTTGTACGCAGACCACCAGGGCGTTCTCCCTCTGGAATAGTCTCTGCGGACCCACCGTGGGTCCGAACCGCCTCACAGGAACCAGCAGCGTCATGCTGTGTCCCTGTCTAATCTAAGTGGCACTAACGTGACAGGAATCCTAACCTGAGGCCTGTCCCTGTAGTGCAGCAACATGTAGTGGCTTGGGGAACTCTTGGGCCTGCCGGGGTAATGACTTATCACTCCCCTAACTAACCCAAGTCCCCGGCCTCACTAATATAACTAGTCAGCACCACAGCAGCAAGCTGTAGCTCACTGGAGGTTGGCAGTCAACGTGCGGCAACAAGGTGCGCTGCCGTCAGACCACAGACTGCCCGCCGTGACTCTGACTGCAGCACTACACTGAGGGCAGCGTCCCATCATTGGGCTCCCTCAGCACTTACCCCTAACCGTAGGGGGAGTTGGGGCTACGGGGGGTGTGAGGTACCTATATGGGGCAGGAGAGCTGCACACGCTCCACAACTTCCACCCCTCACAACTCCCTGACTCCAAATCTGGTAACTTTCTTTCCAGCTCACCACTAAGTAAGTGGCAGGGTCATTAACTGAGGGCTGCCCCTGGCAAAAATCACCTACTGGGGAGCTGAAGCTATCTCGAGCCCTGGGGGTGTTGGCCTAGTACAGGGAGTCCTGGACTCCTGTTAACTCTCCGCTTCTGGGGCTTGATCGGTTTGAGATGATTAACGTGCTGCAAGCCCCGCCAAATAGTGATCTCTTTCCAGGGGGTCTCCTAAGCCCTATTGGCTCCCTGGTGTCTACTGGGGCTGCAAAGGCTTGGGAGATGTAGTCCAGCTCCGAGCCTTCCCTGGTAGGCTAGGGGTTAGCGGGCTTTTCCCTCAACCTTAGCGCTTGCGCAAGTTCATCGAGAGCTGGCCCGACCTTCCCTCACGCTCTCCCTGCTCGCGGAGCTATCCAGGTCTCGGGGGCTTTCTGCGCCTACGCGTCCCTGCGCCAGCGCAAACCAGTGTCCTCAAGCTGGGGCGCCCTGTTGTCGGCCCCGCCGGGACCTTAGAGACGCGACTCGCAGGCACTTAGCAATCCGGCCCGGTCGATAATACCCGGTCAACCAACCGGCCGCAGGCAGAGAAGCCGCCCGCTGGCGCCCGCTCACGCCCCCACCCTTGGAAGCAGCCGTGAGTGGTCTGTCGGCACCGCGACCGAAGCTGCTCAAGGGGGGAGGGGGTATCAGGAGACACGGGAGCTCAAGGCTACATATTAGTTGTACTGCCCTTTCATTCGGCAGCCGTTATATGCTGTTGGTGATTGGCAAGCTAGCCCCTAACTAAAAACTAACGTTACCTCCAGTGTGTTTTTAACATTGTATCTTATTATGCATTATTTTAAGGCTATGGGGATACATTATTCCACAATGATTAAAAACCCACCTAGATTATTGCATTAGGCCTTAATAAGTTAGCACTTTGTATTGAAGTCAGAAATTTTGCCAGTATGTTCCATTGATACCGGGTCCGTGTAAGGGTTAATCAGAGGATCATGAAGTATCAGGTGTTAAAAGGCAAGACAGGTCTGCACACGCCCTTACCTGACATGGCACGGCCTTGATAAAGGCGTAGCACGCACGAAACGGTCGTCGGCACATGATTTATAAACATTGACTCAGTCAGCAGTTAGAGATGTTAGCTTCTGGCCTCATTAAGAGACACAGACTATATAGTTTATATACTTTAGTGAGGAGTAGTATCTTCGCTTGCCTGCTGGTGGAGACCGAGAGTGCGGCAATAGTGTGACAAGTTTACGGGAGATAAGATCAAACACTTCCGGGTTCCCACAGCAGCTGATATAGAGTACCAAAATGTGTCTATCATTCAGATGCATGTATCTACACCTTATTTACTATACAACTCAGCAGGGAGGTGCTAATTGTAATCCTACAGCACACAGGGAATACTCACCTTCTCAGTCTGTCTATACAATAGGGGCAACTGTGACAGACGATAACCCATAGCCAGACTCACTCTATATAAATCTAGACAACACCCTACTATTTCAGCATAGAATGGATATACACCCGCTATCTGGTATTATCGTCACATTAGGGGTAGTATTCTTGTGACTGAGTCTATAGTGAACTAGGGATTTGAGGACCCCAACTTCACTTTTTATACGTTAGGTTATATGACCATAGACTAAAATCTGTTGGTGTATAGCCAAAGATCTTTTAATCTAAGTGCAGTGCAGTAACCAGTGGCCTCTAGGGCAGTATTAGCTACCCAGAGGGTAGACATTAGGTGATATTTTGTCACATAGAACAGCACTTTTGGTTTTGTGACTTTTATAACAAAAGTGCCTAACATAAGCATTATTTGCTCTCTGGCTAATACTGAGCCAGGCACATATGTTGTCCCTATCTGGTTTAGCACTAAAATTTGCTGTGTATACTTGACCTATAACTACCGCCACAGTAACACCGTGAATTTCACAACATATAACCCTTTATCTTATTTAACAATAATAAAAAGATTGCATTTAATAGAATAATTCAACATTGGTACCCTGAGTGCTCTAAGATACCAGGCCTTTTCTCTCCTTGGTCTCTTCAACTCACCTGGGACGAGCACCAATCCATTTTACTATAGCGAGCAGGGGTGATTTCCCTTCCCTTACCCCCCACCCCTTCTCCCTTAGGTTACTACACATTTAATGATGCATGAATTTTTGTACACGAGTAATAACTCACATCCAACACACACAGGTCACTAATATATCATTACTGCAAACACAAAGAGAGGAAAGTGGGGACAGGTTGGTGATAATTCATGAACTTATTTTCTATCCCACATCACTCCTCCAAAACTGGAGCATTTATTAAAACTATTATATTGTTTTCTGGAACATAAATGTGTGTGTTGATAAACTTCACAGACTCGAAATTCTGCAGGTTACCACTGGCGAGGAACAGGAATCAATCAAATACCAATGCCACCTTCAATCTTCAAAGAGATCATATTGAAAGGGTTCAATGTCTAGGCCGTAAAACCTGTTTTTACATTCTTATTCATTTATGAGGTCACACATTAATCACATATTGTACTGGTTTTATTTAATTTTCTTTAATCAGAAGAATGATAGATATTTAAAAATAGTCAACAGTTAAAAAATCTACAAAACGTATAACTCCTATCTGTTGTTTTTTTTCCGATAATACCTTATGACAGCAAACTATTGTAACTACTGTTACACAGCTTTATTGATTATAATATATCTATTTTTAAAACATCAGGTTCTGGGAATTAAGTGTGTGCACACATGATTTGCTGTGAGGTTTTTCTATAAAGGACAAGAGACGCAGTCCTTTTGGAAATCTTGTACAGTAGCAAAACATTGCTACTCTCGGTGGAATTCGTGCTTTGGAGAGCCAACAATAATTATTACTATCGTTAAAACAACACCACATATTGAAACATAGAGCAATGGGCAAAAAAAGATTGAGCTAAGTATAGCTAGAAAACATTATTAATAGTGCTGTGACAAGATAGCAGATCAGGGAGGTCCATTCAGAAAATCCCTAATATCTATTCAAGAGAGGGACTTAATCCTTACAAAATTTATGCGAGAAAAAGTTTTAGAATTCACCATTTCCAATCAACACCCGTCTGGAAAATATTTCCTGAAGAAGGATTTAAATGTTAGTACCGAAAAAAAAAAAACTGAACAGCTGTATTCTTTAACAATTAGCCGTTCAGTTGGCTCTTCTTGCACTTTCTCATTTTATATGTTCTGGTAAATAATTGCAGGTATAAACTGTCAACACGTATGGTAATGAGCAATGTCCAAGAAACTGACAATGCTCATTATACAAAAGAAACATCAGCCATGGGTTTCAGAAACATGGAGAAACGGAGACGAAGCAATGCATGCAAACAATCACAGCCTGAATGGCTGGGTAGCAATGCAAATATTATTATTTGGCAAATACCATGAAGTAAAAGAAGGAAAAGGTACCTCTGACGCGTTTCGCATCAACACGGGCAAACCGCATCAGAGGAACTCTTCCTTCTTTTACCCTTTATGTACTTATTTTTTGCAGGTGCACTACAGAACTTCATCTCCATGTCCATGTTCAGCTGCTACCGGGGACACGCCTAAGAGGTTTTGTGGTCCGGATCTGTGGGTACTTACTATTATTACGCGATTGAGAACTGATTCATGGATAGCTATGTGCTTACTCCTAAGCTATACCATCTGCGGGCGGGTTCTCGGACACACGGGGACGTGGGGGACGCTGGGAAATCGGCGCTGGCTGGGAGTGGGTTTTCCTTATCCTCAGTAGGCGATAACCTTGAAATATATATGCACTCGTTTAGGTGTTCAGCTACGTATTTCCTATGTGGGCGTTACCTTGTATAACTCACTGCCACTCAAAAAGGAAACACTGGAAATACATTTTTATCCAACAGTTGCAAGCAGTTTTTATCATTTCTATATTCATTCCGAGAATTTGTTTGTTCTCATAAGAGCCAGTGATTGCTTTCTCTGAAGCGCTGAAGAGGGACAGCTGTGTCACAGGCGCAGGGGTGGGGGGGGTGGGGAGCGAGAGCTGTGTCACAGGCGCAGGTGGCTGTGGGGGTGTGGGAGCGAGGGCACTGGGTCACAGGAGCGGGGGTGAGTGGGGGTGGGGGGATGCAGGGCGCTGTTGTCACAGGCGCAGGGTGGCTGGTGGGGGGTTGTGGGAGACGAGGGGCTGTGTCCACAGGCGCAGGGTGGTGGTGGGGGTTGTGGGGAGCGAGGGGCTGTGTCACAGGCCGAAGGGTGGCTCGGTGGGTGGGGTGTGGGGAGCGAGGGCGCTGGTGTCACAGGCGCAGGGTGGCTGGTGGGGGTGTGGGGCGAGGGAGCTGTGTCACAGGCGAGGGGGCTGGTGGGGGCCGGGTGGGGAGCGATGGAGCTGGTCACAGGCGCAGGGCGGCTGTGGGGGTGTGGTGTGGGGAGCGAGGGCCGAGTGTGTCACGGCCAGGGGGCTGGTGGGGGGGAGTGGGTAGCGAGGGCGCTTGTGTACAGGCGCAGGGTGGCGGTGGGGGGGTGTGGGGAGCGAGGGCGCTGTGTCACAGCGCAGGTGGTGGGGTGGGGGTGTGGGGAGGAGGACGCTGGGCACAGGCGGCCGGGTGTGGGGGGGGGTGGGGTGGAAGCGAGGGTAGGGTTCTTGTAACAGGCGAGCGGTGGGTGGTGGGTGTGAGTGTGGGGAGCGATGGCGAGCTGTGTCACAGGCGCAGGGCGGGGTGGGGGGGTGTGGGGAGCGAGGGCGCTGTGGTCACAGGCGAGGCGGATGGTGGGGGTGTGGGGAGCGAGTGGCGCGGTAGCACAGCGGCAGGGGTGGCTGGTGTGGGGGAGCGAGTGAGGGAGAGAGGCGATGTGGCACAGGCGCAGGGCGCTGGTGAGGGGTGTGGGGACGCGAGGGGGATGGTCAGGGAGGGGGTGGGTGGGGGTCGGTGTGGGGAGCGAGAGGCGCTGTGTCACAGGCGAGGGGGTGGTGGGGGGGTGTGGGGAGAGGGCGCGTTGTGTCACAGGCCGCCGGGGGGCTGGTGGGGGCTGTGGTGGGAGACGAGGGCGCTGTGTCAGGCGAGGGCGGCTGGTGGGGGGTGTGGGGCGAGGCGCTGTGTAACAGGCGCAGGGCGGCTGGTGGGGGGTGTTGGGAGCGGAGAGCGCGGGGTCACAGGAGCGAGGTGTGGTGGTGGGAGGTGTGGGCGGAGGATGGGCTGTGTCACAGGAGCAGGTGGTGGTGGGTGGTGTGTGGGGAGCGAGGGCGCGTGTCACAGGCCAGGCGGGTGGTGGGGGGTGTGGGGAGCGAGGGCGCTGTCACAGGCGCAGGCGGGTGGTGGGGGGTGTGGGGAGGAAGGGCGCTGTGTCACAGGCGCAGGGTGGCTGGTTGGGGGTTGTGGGGAGCGAGGGACGCTGTGTCACAGCTGCAGGTAGGGTGGCTGGTGGGGGGTGTGGGGAGCGAGGGGCGCTGTGTCACAGGCGAGGGTGGCTGGTGGGGGGTGTGGGGAGCGAGGGCGCTCGTGTCAAGGCGCAGGGTGGCTGGTGGGGTGCTGGTGGGGAGCGCAGGGCTGTGGCACAGGCAGGGTGGCTGGTCGGGGGCTGTGGGGAGCGATGAGGCTCGTGGTCACAGGACGCAGGGTGGCTGTGGCCTGGTGGGGGGTGTTGGGAGCGAGGGCGTGGTCAAAGGGCGAAGGGCGGCTGGTGGGGGGTGGGGAGCCGAGGGGCGCTGTGTCAAGGCGCAGGGGTGGCTGGTGGGGTTGTTGGGGAGCGAGGCGCTGTGTCAAAGGCGCAGGTGGCTGGGGGGGGGTGTGGGGAGCGAGGGCGCGGGTCACAGGCGAGGGCGCTGGTGGGGGGTGTGGGGAGCGAGGGCGCTATGTCACATTGTGCTTGGGTTTAAGAACAGACCACAGTTATGCAGAAATGTCAGGTTGTGAACCATATTTATTTTGGTTGAATAATGGAAATGCTAGCCTGCACTAACCATCTTGTTAAATAATCCTTATTACACTCTGTCAGTGTACTCTATCATCCAGTCTGATAACTTAAAGAGCTATGGGTTCAAATAATGTAATTTAAGCATAAACAGATTGCTGTGTATATATATATAAATATATAATGGCGAAGGCGGGGTTGCAGAACTGCCTATAAGACATGCAGATGAGCATACAGTTGTATTTACATTGGCATATAAAATATATATACTAGATATATATATAATATTACTGGAATATATCATGGTCTCACTGGCAAATGTTGCGTTGGGCACTTGACGCCGTGTTTTCATTTTGGTTCTAAAAGATTTTCATTATTTGGTTTTGCAAAAATTCGTTGATTGGTTTTGGATTATGGGGAAAATCTGAATTTGATAAATTAAATGTGTTCACGCCTCCGTCTGCTGAGCGGTGTGTGATCGTCTCCAGCAGTTCAGGAATGATCCGACACATCCAGGAAGTGTGTGAGAGATGGTGGGGGTTTGTCGGGGACCGAGGGCCGTGTCACAGGCGCAGGGTGGCTGGTTGGGGGTGTGGGGAGCGAGGGCGCTTGTGTCACAGGCGCAGGGCGGCTGGTGGGGGTGTGGGGAGCGAGGAGCGGCGTGTTCACAGGGAGCAGGGTGGCTCGGTGGGGGGTGTGGGGGGAGCGAGGGCGCTGTGTCACAGGCGCAGGGTGGGGTGGGGGGGGGTGTGGGAGCGAGGGCGCTGTGCACAGGCGCAGGGTGGTGGTGGGGGTGTGGGGAGCGAGGGCGGTGTCACAGGCGCAGGGGTGTGGTGGGGGGCTGTGGGGAGGAGGGCGACGGTGTAAGGCGCAGGGTGGCTGGTGAGGGGTTGATGTGGGGAAGCGAGGGCGCTGGTAAAGGGCATGGGTGGATGGTGGGGGGGGTGTGTGGGGAGAGAGGGCAGCTTGTTGTCACAGGCGCAGGGGACTGGTGAGGGGAATTCAGTGTGGGGCGAGAGGGCGCTGTTCACAGGCCAGGTGGCCGGTGTGGGTGTGTGGGGAGCGAGGGCGCTGTGTCACAGGCGCAGGGTGGCTGGTGGGGGGTGTGGGGAGCGAGGGCGCTGTGTCACAGGCGCAGGGTGGCTGGTGGGGGGTGTGGGGAGCGAGGGCGCTGTGTCACAGGCGCAGGGTGGCTGGGCTGGTGGGGGGTGTGGGGAGCGAGGGCGCTGTGTCACAGGCGCAGGGTGGCTGGTGGGGGGTGTGGGGAGTGAGGGTGCTGTGTCACAGGCGCAGGGTGGCTGGTGGGGGGTGTGGGGAGCGAGGGCGCTGTGTCACAGGCGCAGGGTGGCTGGTGGGGGGTGTGGGGAGCGAGGGCGCTGTGTCACAGGCGCAGGGTGGCTTTGCGATGCCTCGTAGGAAAACATAAAATAAAAGCACAAATCCAATGTGTGCGTGTGTGTGGGTATGTGCGTGTCTGAGCGGGGCACCGCAGGGATCATATACTGAGAGGGGGGTCCCTCAGGGATCATATACTGAGAGGGGGGTCCCGCAGAGATCATATACTGGGGGGGGGGGGGGTCCCCGTCCCTCCGATTTCACTGCCGAGTCTAGTCAATTTCAGCAGCCAATCAATGTAAACGTCTGGACATTGATTGGCTGCTGAAACTGGCGTCACGAGACTCCCGAGACTGCAGCAGCGTCAACGCCGCACTTTGCAGCCAATGGTAGTTTCAATACTGAACACTACCACTGGCCGCCAGGCATTAATGACCAACGCGCGCACGCACATAAGCGCGCGCACAATGTGTAGCGTGCTGTGTGAGCGGGGCCTTATTAGTGGAAGAAATTAAGTTTAGAACATCTATATGTACAGTAAGGATGTATGTCATTTGCAAATTATTTATCTAAACTAATTATAATAAATAATAATGGGGTTTATGTTTGTTTCCAAGTCTGGCAAAGAACAGCACAAGGTAAAACACAGAGCAGACAAGACTATTATTCACTGATATTCTGGATAATGAATAAGTATCCGGAAATCGGGCATTCGTGAGCGAGAGAATCCCATATTACTAGCGTCCCAAGTGGCTTATAAACCTCCTCAAACACGCCTTTAAACAACATGGGGAGAGACACCTGTGACCAAAAATGAGCACACTGAGATACCTGAGAAATATACTAGCAATTTGGATCATTTAAATATACTTTGCATATCTAAATTGGCACATCTCCCATTGACTTAATTGGGTACTTTAATCTGAAAAAAGGTGAGTGCGGCCGCATGACACAATATAGAATAAGGCACCACAGGAGTTATTCATTCCGCTTTGATCGTGCGGATTATCCGGGAGCTAGCACATGGAAACTCCCAGCTTATTATCCGAACCTGGAGCTGATAGATCTATAATAGTCACAACTCTGATTGAGAAGACAAATTCTCTACAACTTCATTTAAAATATCCATATGACATATAGATCACAACAAGTATGCCATTTTATTTATTTATTTGAATGTTATAAGATGTAAAAAGTGCTTTTAATTCATATGTGACAGTGGAAGTAGGAGTCCAATGAGGACATTGTTGTATTTCTGCTGGTGAGGGCACTGGGCAAACCACTGAATAAGTATAGAATTTTGATATAAGGGGAATAGTAGTTCCCATTTCAGTTAAAATGTTATATTTACTGTAGTTGTTAAGGGTTTCAGTTTTCTTTGATTAGATCCTAAAGTTAGAGACTGAAGAACAATCTTGTTGCATTTTATCAAAACGATATACAGTAGGTGTCATTTTAAAATGAAACTAAGCAAAGAGATGGGGCATAATATATGAAATAATCTCTGCTTTAAATGTGCCCCAGCTTGTGTGTGTCTTTGCTATTGTTCAGGATAACAGTTTTCCTTTATTCTTCTTATGTATTACAGACGTTCTCTGTTTATTATGGGGCACATGGGAACACTTTGATTGTTGGAAAATGTCAATTTAAATTCAGGATTTGATCATTTTTACTGGCATTGTTTGCGTTTAATGCTATGGTTCGGATTATGTGAATGTTTGCAGATGGTGCATCTACAGTGGAAAACATGCAAGACTTTCTATTTGAAGAAGAAATAGTATCTATGAATGAGCTATATTTCATGACTGAATTGTATGCACCAGACCCTGAGCATGTTTTAGAGATCCATGTTATTATGCTATATTTAGCAGTCCATTCTTCTTCTCCTCTCTTTGTAATTCCTCAGGACAACGGCAGTAGGATGTGAATAAATGGTGGCTGGAAGGTGAACAAAAGAAATTCCATTGACATCCTGGAAATCTCTACTTTAGTCTGCAGACACTTCATAAAGTCCCATGGAAGAAACGTCACAGGCCCCCACTCAGAGGAGGACATGTTTGTAGTTAGAAAAGTAGACAAACTTTCAGTGGTGAGTTAAAAAGTTAAACAATGGTCAAAGGTGAAAAGTGAATTGAGGTTTACCATTTAAAACTGTCTGCAGAGACCATTGCTCTTCAGCTAGCGCAGCAGCCAGCTTTGGTAACATATTTTTTTCTATTCTGACCTGTTAACCCCCCCCCCCCCCCCCCAGACTTTTAAATCAGTTCGGGTCACAAAATTCTGGCCACTGCAATTTTGGATTTCCTCCAGGATGCTCTTCCCAGTTATAGGCAAGAGATGGCAGGGAGAACATTGTGCACATCCGGTACCTTACATTTGTCATTGTGCTCACTATGGAGTTACGTTTTGGAAGCTCCATTTGTATAGTTTGTGGTCCCAGTAGAAATGTACAGATTATACATGTTGTGATATTATTATTCACACACACGCTCTTTATACTGTAGATAATGCTTCACTGTAGCAGGTTTAATTCCTACATACATGTCTCAATTTGTAAAGGTATGTTACAAATTACATTGTAAAACAAACTCTAAAAATGGCACAAAAGGTGCTTCCGGGATAGGGGATTTCACTTGAATGCTTCTTTATAAGCCCGATGAAGAGGTACAAATGTAACCCTATTCTGGCCACCAGCTCTGGAATCCCTAGGCACACCCAGGAAACAAAGCACATCAACCTTTTAATATGTTTTTTTTAACAAGACACCTGGATACTCCTATCTATTTGGCAGTAATAATGATGGCAGTGAGAAAAATCATCAAGAGGATTAAGGAAACGATGAAGCCCGAGGGGGAATGGTTTCCCACCTGTTGCCTTCCCTTTTCTAGGTGATGAATCACTTTACTATTGAACGTGTCGCACTTAAGTCTGTAATGCTCAAACTGTGCAATCGTTAATTCATGTATTATGACTCATGGACACCCCTAAAAATGTAGTATACCCACCTAATTCTGTTGTTAAAACTGTTATATATACTGACTGTAAAATTCTAACTGAATGTGTTCTTTCCCCTCCGTCCTCAGTGTTTATTTTTTGTACCCTTCCCCCCCCCCTCTTTTATTTTCTCCATTTCCCCCTCCCCTAAAAAATTTAATAAAAATTGAGTTTAAAAAAAAAAAAATGTAGTATAACTTTGCGGAGCCCCAGACCACTTGTACATAACATATTATTGCTGGGTGAGGGCTTACATTATTTTAAATAAATTGACAGCTCTCCATGCCGTATAATGTATCACATTATAGAATACAATCGAATAACCTTTTTCAATTATTAAATGAAATTATTAAATGAAATGCAGCAAGAAATAAAATGATTGTGGAGTAAAATGTTGATCCCTAGCAATGTTGGTTTTCCTGTTTTTGCGAAGGAAACCCTCGGTAGTGATGCCCGTGCTAATGAGACGTACAAGGATCGGGCTTTCACACATAATTAGCTTTGTGGATTTGCGTTAACTTCAGGGAATATAATGTCCGTTACTGTTTTAGGTAACGTCGCATTCTGAGCCCTGACAAATCGTTCCCTAAGCAGGGGTGAGCAAACTTTTCATGCCGAGCCCCGCTTTTCATCCCTGAAATTTCTCGGCCCCCCCTGCCTGATGTTATCAAAATCACATGAAAAAAAAACCTTTTATTAAACGGTATACAATGTAAATACAAATATGTCTAAATACTTACATTGTTCAACAGCTCGCGCTTGCAAAATTAGGCTGCGTCCACATCACCAACTCTCCAAGCATGAGCACAGGGTGTCCTGCATATGTGTCCAAGCCACAGCACAGTGAATGCCCCGCCCCCACAGTAAGGCCCCGCCCCCACAGCAAGCCACAGCACAGTGAAGGCCCCGCCCCCGCAGCAAGATCCCGCCCCCGCAGCAAGCCACAGCACAGTGAAGGCCCCGCCCCGCAGCAAGGCCCCGCCTCCACTGCAAGCCACAGCACAGTGAAGGCCCCGCCCCCGCAGCAAGGCCCCGCCCCCGCTGCAAGCCACAGCACAGTGAAGGCCCTGCCCCCGCACCAAGGCCCGCCCCGCTGCAAGCACAGCACAGTGAAGGCCCTGCCCCCGCAGCAAGGCCCGCCCCACAGCAAGCCACAGCACAGTGAAGGCCCACGCCCCCCCCACGCAAAGCCACACACAGGGAATGCCCGCCGCCCCAGCAGCAAAGCGCCACGCCCCCACAGCAAGACACAGCACCGTGAAGGCCCGCCCCGCAGGCAAAGCCCCGCCCCCACAGCAAGCCACAGCACAGTGAAGGCCCCGCCCCGCAGCAAGCACAGAGAAGCAGCAACACGGAGCTTGAGCTTCTTCACCACCACACGCCGCTTGCGCCCCCTCTAAATAATCTTGTGCCCCACCAAGGGGGTGCGCCCCCCAGTTTGCGCACCGCTGTCTACATTATTACAGTGTAACAGGGATACACACAGCTTAGGGACATGTGCATACTGTAATGTGAAACGCGTCAACACGTTTGTTCAACTGAAGGATCGTGAGGCCCTAGTAATCGTAATCGCATTAGACCAATGTGAGCTGGTAGCCACGTGTTGGGGGTTCGCAGGGTGATCAGGATGCCGTGCACTCCTTCCGTTTCTCCTTACTGGCAATGACCGGAAATGACATCTCCGTTGTGCCGAAACCGGTAGTGACGTCGCCGGATGTGGCGTCAAAGACTGGCAATCTCCAGTGAAGCCGCAGGAAAATGGCAATCCGCACCTTCTTGCCCCTCAGTAGCTCAACCAAGGCACTCAGCGATTGTACGGCTTATACTTCTAGTCAGCCAAAATGTCCAAATCAGAATAAAATAGCCCTACGCGTTTCGTGTGTCTAAACACACTTCCTCAGGGGATATGAAGTGATGGCAGTGAAGCCAGGTATATATATCCTCAACTTGGCTCCGGTTGGTCTGTCAATCAGCTCACATTGGTCTAATGCGATTCTACATCTGCCGTCCTGTGAGTGTTATCTAGATTTTAACCCACCGGAGCGGCACATCAGCTAATTGTCCTACCACCTTATTTTTAGTTATAATAAATTAACTTTTATCATTAGCTTTGCTTTAGTGTTGTTTGTCTAGTTGTGTCTGTTTGTCTTGTCACCTTGTGCCAGCCAGTTTGCAATTTTATGTCTGTATAATTTGTATAGCTGTGTTGCACTAAATATCTTTTTTTTCGTTTCATGTTCGACTTCCCCTGCATGAAGTCCTAACGGAGCACCCAAAGATTTAGTGACTGTAGATCATCTTGGTACTGGGACTATTTCAACTGGACATCCAGGTTTCCATTATTTTTGGACTCATTAGGCGCCGGTATCTCTTTTTGTTTATGCTGTCTTATCTGATTGTACCATCAGTTTTTCACCAGGCTGCCTTTCTACCATTAGGGCTCACCCTCATCGTAGGGTTTATTGTCTCAATTCCCATTAGCGCTTTTTTACATCACCTTTTCTTTCTATGCATTCTCTATACTTTCTTTTTTAATAAACGCAGGATTTCAGAATAAAACAAAGCTTCTTTATGGATTTGTTTTTACACCCTACCAAGCACCCCAGATGTTGCACATATTACTTTTCTTCTTTGCTGCGGGGAAAACATCTATTTCTTGCAGCTTTGGGAAAGTGCTTCCAGGAGCGAGCACATCAGCTGGATAAAGTAATGCGTCGTTTTCCCCGCGGTCGGGTATTTCCAGTCGTTTTCACCTGGCAGTCGCAGGCCGCAGGGAATGTTAATCATGCTACTTCTCTATATTTCATCAATAAGGCGTTTCCTTCCCCATAAAAACATTTTTTTACGATGCCAATATAAATATTAGTTTAATTGTTTTACTTTTCCCCTTCAAAAAATCCGAATAATTGTAATATTGATGGAGTGTTCTGT
The DNA here is from genome assembly GCA_036426205.1 of Ascaphus truei. Taxonomy (NCBI): domain Eukaryota; kingdom Metazoa; phylum Chordata; class Amphibia; order Anura; family Ascaphidae; genus Ascaphus; species Ascaphus truei. Next base: position 32,631 of record WSYH01000588.1, on the reverse strand, counting down.
TATTTTAAGGTCACTTTGGGGCGGATTCGCTGAGGTCCGAGCAGGCTTTAACTGCCTGGGACTTGAAAGGGAGTTAACGCCAGTTCAGGTGTGACTGCAACAGTCCTTAGTGACTAACTCCATCAGAGTGGCTTAGGATCTTAATCAATGCTAGATGTTAAACTTCTATAAATGTACCTACACTGTTTCTAAATACTTTCACATTGAATATTTAATTTGAAATGAATATATGAAATTATTGAATGTCAAATAAGACCCATTCCTGATTCCCAGTTTTATAGCATGTAGAATTAGAGCGTGGGAGAGAGGTACTGACCCATTCCCGATTCCCAGTTACATAGCATGTAGAATTAGAGCGTGGGAGAGAAGTACTGACCCATTCCCAATTCCCAGTTATATAGCATGTAGAATTAGAGCGTGGGAGAGAGGTGCTGACCCATTCCCGATTCCCAGTTATATAGCATGTAGAATTAGAGCGCGGGAGAGCGGTGCTGACCCATTCCTGATTCCCAGTTATATAGCATGTAGAATTAGAGCGCGGGAGAGCGGTGCTGACCCATTCCCGATTCCCAGTTATATAGCATCTAGAACTAGAGCGCGGGAGAGCGGTTCTGACCCATGTCTCCATATTCCCTTTATATAGCAGGTAGAATTAGAGCGCGGATAGAGGGCTGACCCATTCCCATTTCCCAGTTATATAGCATGTATAATTAGAGCGTGGGAGAGGGTGCTGACCCATCCGATTCCCAGTTATATAGCATGTAGAATTAGAGCGCGGGAGAGCGGTCTGACCCATTCCCGATCCCGTTATATAGCATGTAGAATTAGAGCGCGGAAGAGTGCTGACCCATTCCCGTTCCCAGTTTTATATAGCATGTAGAATTAGAGCGGGGAGAGCGGTGCTGACCCATTCCTGATTCCCATTTATAATGAGCTATTGTAGAATGTGAAGTCGCGGGAGAGCGGTGCTGACCCATTCCCGATTCCCATTATATACATGTAGATTAGAGCGTGAGGGAAGAGGGTGCTGACCCATTCCCGATTCCCAGTTATATAGCATTTAGAATTGAGCGCGGGAGAGCGGTTCTGACTCCCATTCCCGTACGTGTCCCACGTTAATGCAGTTAGAACTAGAGCATGGAGAGCGGTTCTGACTGACCCATTCCCGATTCCCAGTTATATAGCATGTGAATTAGAGCGTGGGAGAAGCGGGTGCTTGGGACCCATTCCCGATTCCCAGTTATATAGCATGTAGAATAGAGCGGGGAGAGCGTTCTGACCCATTTCCGATTCCCAGTTATATATCATGTAGAATTAGCGTGGAGAGAGGTACTGACCCATTCCCGATCCCAGTTATTAGCATGTAAGAATTAGAGCTGGAAGAGGCGGTTCTGACCCATTCCTGATTCCCAGTTATATAGCTGTAGAATTAGGCTGGGAGAACGGTACTGACCCATTCCTGATTCCAGTTATATAGCATGTAGAATTAGAGCGTGGGAGAGCGGTGCTGACCCATTCCGATTCCCCAGTTATATAGCATGTAAGAATTGAGCGCTGAGAGCGGTGCTGACCCATTCCGATTCCAGTTATATAGCATGTAGAATTAAAGCGCGGGAGAGGTGCTGACCATTCCCGATTCCCAGTTATATAGCATGTAGAATTAGAGCGTGGGAGAGCGGTTCGGACCCATTCCTGATTCCCAGTTAATAGCATGTAGAATTAGACGCGGGAGGGGCGGCTGACCCATTCCCGATTCCCAGTTATATAGCATGTTAGATTAGAGCGGGGAGAGCGGTCTGACCCATTCCCGATTCCAGTTATATAGCACTGTAAGATTAGAGCGCGGGAGAGCGGTTCTGACCCATTCCCGATTCCAGTTTTATAAGCATGTAGACATAGAGCTGGAGAGCGGTGCTGACCCATTCCTGATTCCCAGTTATATAGGATGTAGAATTAGAGCGTGAGAGAGAGGTACTGACCCATTCCCGATTCCCAGTTATATAGCATGTAGAATTAAAGCGCGGGAGAGCGGTACTGACCCATTCCCGATTCCCAGTTATATAGCATGTAGAATTAGAGCGTGGGAGAGAGGTACTGACCCATTCCGATTCCCAGTTATTTTAGCATGTAGAATTAGAGCGCGGGAGAGCGGTTCTGACCCATTCCCGATTCCCAGTTTTATAGCATGTAGAATTAAAGCGCGGGAGAGCGGTGCTGACCCATTCCCGATTCCCAGTTATATAGCATGTAGAATTAGAGCGCGGGAGAGAGTGCTGACCCATTCCTATTCCCAGTTATATAGAATGTAGAATTAGACCGTGTGAGAGCGGTGCTGACCCATTCCCGATTCCCAGTTATATAGCATGTAGAATTAGAGCGTGGGAGAGCGTGCTGACCCATTCCCGATACCCAGTTATATAGCATGTAGAATTAGAGCATGGGAGAGCGTACTGACCCATTCCTGATTCCCAGTTTTATAGCATGTAGAATTAGAGCGCGGGAGAGCGGTACTGACCCATTCCCGATTCCCAGTTATATAGCATGTAGAATTAGAGCGTGGAGCGTGCTGACCATTCCTGATTCCCAGTTATATAGCATGTAGAATTAGAGCGTGGGAGAGCGGTGCTGACCCATTCCGGTCCCGTTATTAATGCTGTAAATTAGAGCGCGGAGAGCGGTACTGACCCATTCCCGATTCCCAGTTATATAGCATGTAGAATTAGAGCGTGGAGAGCGGTACTGACCCATTCCGATTCCCAGTTATATAGCATGTAAATTAGAGCGCGGGGAGAGCGGTGCTGACCCATTCCTGATTCCCAGTTATATAGCATGTAGAATAGAGGCGGGAGAGCGGTACTGACCCATTCCCGATTCCCATTTAATAGCATGTAGAATTAAGACGTGGGAGGGTTCTGACCATTCCTGATTCCCCGTTTATAGAATGTACAATTAGAGCGTGGGGAGAGGTGCTGACCATTCCCGATTCCCAGTTATATAGCATGTAGAATTAGAGCGTGGAGAGCGGTTCTGACCCATTCCTGATTCCCAGTTTATATAGCATGTAGAATTAGAGCGCGGAGAGCGGTTGCTGACCCATTCCCGATACCCAGTTATATAGCATGTAGAATTAGAGCGTGGGAGAGCGTTTCTGACCCATTCCTGATTCCCAGTTATATAGCATGTAGATTAGAGCGCGGGAGAGCGGTGCTGACCCATCCCGATTCCCAGTTATATAGCATGTAGAATTAGAGCGCGGGAGAGCGTTTCGACCCATTTCCGATTCCCAGTTATATGCAGTGAAATAGAGCGTGGAAGAGGGTACTGACCCATTCCACTCCATTTATATAGCATGTAGAATTAGAGCGTGGAAGAGCGGTTCTGACCCATTCCTGATTCCCGTTATATAGCATGTAGAATTAGAGCTGGGAGAACGTACTGACCCATTCCCGATTCCCAGTTTATGAGCATGTAGAATTAGAGCGTGGGAGAGCGGTGCTGACCCATTCCCGATTCCAGTTATATAGCATGTAGAATTAGAGCGCGGGAGACGGTGCTGACCCATTCCCGATTCCCCAGTTATATAGCAGTAGAATTAAAGCGCGGGAGAGCGGTGCTGACCCATTCCCGATTCCCGTTATATAGCATGTATAATTGAGCGGGGGAGAGCGGTTCTGACCCATTCCTGATTCCCAGTTATATAGCATGTAGAATTAGAGCGCGGGAGAGCGTGCTGACCCATTCCCAGTTCCCAGTTATATAGCATGTAGAATTAAGCGAGGCGGGAGAGCGACTGACCCATTCCCGATTCCAGTTATATAGCACGTAGAATTAGAGCGCGGGAGAGCGGTTCTGACCCATTCCCGATTCCCAGTTTTATAGCATTAGAATTAGAGCATGGGAGAGCGGTGCTGACCCATTCCTGATTCCCAGTTATATAGGATGTAGAATTAGAGCGTGAGAGAGAGGTACTGACCCATTCCCGATTCCCAGTTATATAGCTGTAAATTAAGCGTGGGAGAGCGGTCTGACCCATTCCCGATTCCCAGTTATATAGCATTAGAATTAGAGCGTGGGAGAGAGGTACTGCCCATTCCCGATTCCCGTTATTAGCATGTAGAATTAGAGCGCGGGAGAGCGGTTCTGACCCATTCCCGATTCCCATTTATAGCATGTAGACATTAATTAGAGCGCGGGAGAGCGGTGCTGACCCATTCCGATTCCCAGTTTATAGCATGTAGAATTAGAGCGCGGAGAGCGAGTGCTGACCCATTCCTGATCCCCGTTATATAGAATGTAGAATTAGAGCCGTGGGAGAGCGGTTCTGACCCTTCCCGATTCCCAGTTATATAGCATGTAGAATTAGCGTGGGAGAGCGGTGCTGACCCATATCCCGATTCCAGTTATATAGCATGTAGATTAGAGCTGGGAGAGCGTACTGACCCATCCCTGATTCCCAGTTTTATAGCATGTAGAATTAGAGCGGGAGAGCGGTACTGACCCATTCCCGATTCCCGTTATATAGCATGTTAGAATTAGAGCGTGGGAAGCGGTGCTGACCATTCCTGATTCCCAGTGATATATTGTAGAATTAGAGCGTGGAGAAGCGGTGCTGACCCATTCCGGATTCCCAGTTATATAGCATGTAGAATTAGAGCGCGGGAGAGCGGTAACTGACCCATTCCCGATTCCCAGTTAATAGCATGTAGAATTAGAGCGTGGGAGAGGTACTGACCATTCCCGATTCCCAGTTATTAGCATGTAGAATTAGAGCGCGGGAGAGCGGTGCTGACCCATTCCGATTCCCAGTTATATAGCATGTAGAATTAGAGCGGGGAGAGCGGTGCTGACCCATTCCGATTCCCAGTTATATAGCTTTAGAATTAGAGCGTGGAGAGCGGTTCTGACCCATTCCTGATTCCCGTTATAGATGTAAATTAGAGCGTGGGAGAGAGGTGCTGACCCATTCCCGATTCCCAGTTATATAGCATGTAGAGATTAGAGCGTGGGAGAGCGGTTCTGACCCATTCCTGATTCCCAGTTATATAGCATGTAGAATTAAAGCGCGGGAGAGCGGTGCTGACCCATTCCCGATACCCAGTTATATAGCATGTAGAATTAGAGCGTGGGAGAGCGGTTCTGACCCATTCCTGATTCCCAGTTATATAGCATGTAGAATTAGAGCGCGGGAGAGCGGTTGCTGGACCCATTCCCGATTCCCAGTTATATAGTCGATAGAATTAGAGCGGGAGAGCGGTACTGACCCATTCCCGATTCCCAGTTATAATAGCATGTAGAATTAGAGCGGGGAGAGCGGTTCTGACCCATTCCCGATTCCCAGTTATAGCATGTAGAATTAGAGCATGGGAGAGCGGTGCTGACCCATTCCTGATTCCCAGTATATAGCATGTAGATTAAAGCGCGGGAGAGCGGTACTGACCCATTCCCGATTCCCAGTTATATAGCATGTAGAATTAGAGCGTGGAAGAGGTACTGACCCATTCCCGTTTCCCAGTTATATAGCATGTAGAATTAGAGCGGGGAGAGCGGTTTCTGACCCATTCCCGATTCCCAGTTTATAGCATGTAGAATTAGAGCGCGGGAGAGAGGTGCTGACCCATTCTGATTCCCAGTTATATAGATGTAGAATTAGACCGTGGGAGAGGCGTGCTGACCCATCCTGATTCCAGTTTTATAGCATGTAGAATTGAGACGTGGGAGAGCGGTGCTGACCCATTCCTGATTCCCAGTTTTATAGCATGTAGAATTAGAGCGCGGGAGAGCGGTGCTGACCCATTCCTGATTCCAGTTATATAGAATGTAGAATTAGACGCGTGGAGAGCGGTGCTGACCCATTCTGATTCCCAGTTATAGAATGTAGAATTAGACCGTGGGAGAGCGGTGCTGACCCATTCCTGATTCCCAGTTATATAGAATGTAGAATTAGACCGTGGGAGAGCGGTGCTGACCCATTCCTGATTCCCAGTTTTATAGCATGTAGAATTAGAGCGCGGGAGAGCGGTGCTGACCCATTCCTCGATTCCCAGTTATATAGAATGTAGAATTAGACCGTGGGAGAGCGGTGCTGACCCATTCCTGATTCCCAGTTTTATAGCATGTAGAATTAAAGCGCGGGAGAGCGGTACTGACCCATTCCCGATTCCCAGTTATATAGCATGTAGAATTAGAGCGTGGGAGAGCGGTGCTGATCCATTCCTGATTCCCAGTTATATAGCATGTAGAATTAGAGCACGGGAGAGCGGTGCTGACCCATTCCCGATTCCCAGTTATAGCATGTAGAATTAGAGCGTGGGAGAGCGGTACTGACCCTTCCCTTCCAGTTATATAGCATGTAGAATTAGAGCGTGGAGAGCGGTGCTGACCCATTCCGGATTCCCAGTTATATAGCATTTAGAATTAGAGCGCGGGAGAGCGTACTGACCCATTCCCGATTCCCAGTTATATAGCATGTAGAATAGAGCGGGAGGAGCGGTACTGACCCATTCCCGATTCCCAGTTTATATAGCATGTAGATTAGAGCGCGGGAGAGCGGTGCTGACCATTCCTGATTCCCGTTATATAGCATGTAGAATTAGAGCGTGGGAGAGCGGTGCTGACCCATTCCGATTCCCCGTTTATAGCATGTAGAATTAGAGCACGGGAGAGAGGTGCTGACCCATTCCCGATTCCCAGTTATATAGCATGTAGAATTAGAGCACGGGAGAGCGTTCTGACCCATTCCCGACTCCCAGTTATATAGCATGTAGAATTAGAGCAGGGAGACGGTTCTGACCCATTCCCGACTCCCAGTTATATAGCATGTAGAATTAGAGCATGGGAGAGAGGTGCTGACCCATTCCCGATTCCCAGTTATATAGCATGTAGAATTAGAGCGTGGGAGAGCGGTTCTGACCCATTCCCGACTCCCAGTTATAAAGTATGTAGAATTAGAACGGGGGAGAGCGGTTCTGACCCATTCCCGATTCCCCGTTATATAGCATGTAGAATTAGAGCGCGGGAGAACGGTTCTGACCCATTCCCGATTCCCAGTTATATAGCATGTAGAATTAGAGCGTGGGAGAGCGGTGCTGACCCATTCCCGATTCCCAGTTATATAGCATGTAGAATTAGAGCGCGGAGAGCGGTTCTGACCCATTCCCGATTCCCAGTTATATAGCATGTAGAATTAGAGCGCGGGAGAACGGTTCTGACCCATTCCCGATTCCCAGTTATATAGCATGTAGAATTAGAGCATGGGAGAGCGGTTCTGACCCATTCCCGATTCCCAGTTATATAGCATGTAGAATTAGAGCGCGGGAGAGAGGTGCTGACCCATTCCCGATTCCCAGTTATATGCTATGAGAATTAGAGCGTGGAAGAGAGGTACTGACCCATTCCCGATTCCCAGTTATATAGCATGTAGAATTAGAGCGTGGGAGAGCGGTACTGACCCATTCCCGATTCCCAGTTATATAGCATGTAGAATTAGAGCGTGGGAGAGCGGTGCTGACCCATTCCCGATTCCCAGTTATATAGCATGTAGAATTAGAGCGCGGGAGAGCGGTTCTGACCCATTCCCGATTCCCAGTTAATAGCATGTAGAATTAGAGCGCGGGAGAGCGGTGCTGACCCATTCCCGATTCCCAGTTATAGCATGTAGAATTAGAGCATGGGAGAGCGGTTCTGACCCATTCCCGATTCCCAGTTATATGCATGTAGAATAGAGCGTGGAGAGAGGGTATGACCCATTCCCGATTCCCAGTTATATAGCATGTAGAATTAGAGCGTGAGAGAGCGGTGCTGACCCATTCCCGATTCCCAGTTATATAGTATGTAGAATTAGAGCGTGGGAGAGCGGTGCTGACCCATTCCGATTCCCAGTTATATAGCATTAGAATTAGAGCGTGGGAGAGCGGTGCTGACCCATTCTGTTCCCAGTTATATACATGTAGAATTAGAGCGCGGAGAGCGGTGCTGACCCATTCCGATTCCCAGTTATATAGCATGTAGAATTAGAGCGTGGGAGAGCGGTGCTGACCCATTCCTGATTCCCCGTTATATAGTATGTAGAATTAGAGCGTGGGAGAGCGGTACTGACCCATTCCCGATTCCCAGTTATATAGCATGTAGAATTAGAGCGTGGGAGACGGTGCTGACCCATTCCCGATTCCCAGTTATATAGCATGTAGAATTAGAGCGTGGGAGAGCGGTACTGACCCATTCCCGATTCCCAGTTATATAGCATGTAGAATTAGAGCGGGAGAGCGGTGCTGACCCATTCCCGATTCCCAGTTATATAGCATGTAGAATTAGAGCGTGGGAGAGCGGTGCTGACCCATTCCTGATTCCCCGTTATATAGTATGTAGAATTAGAGCGTGGGAGAGCGGTACTGACCCATTCCCGATTCCCAGTTATATAGCATGTAGAATTAGAGCGTGGGAGAGCGGTGCTGACCCATTCCCGATTCCCAGTTATATAGCATGTAGAATTAGAGCGTGGGAGAGCGGTACTGACCCATTCCGATTCCCAGTTATATAGCATGTAGAATTAGAGCGCGGGAGAGCGGTGCTACCCTTCCCGATTCCCAGTTATATGCATCTAGAATTAGAGCCATGGGAGAGCGGTGTCGACCCATTCCCATTCCCAGTTATATAGCATGTAGAATTAGAGCGGCGGGAGAGAGGTGCTGACCCATTCCCGATTCCCAGTTATATAGCATGTAGAATTAGAGCGGGAAGAGGGTACTGACCCATTCCGATTCCCAGTTATATAGCATGTAGAATTAGAGCGTGGGAGACGTTACTGACCCATTCCCGATTCCTTATATAGCATGTAAATTAGAGCGTGGGAGAGCGGTGCTGACCCATTCCCGATTCCCAGTTAATAGCATGTAGAATTAGAGCGCGGAGAGCGGTACTGACCCATTCCCGATTCCCAGTAATAGCATGTAGAATTAGAGCGCGGGAGAGCGGTGCTGACCCATTCCCGATTCCCAGTTATATAGCATGTAGAATTAGAGCATGGGAGAGCGGTTCTGACCCATTCCCGATTCCCAGTTATATAGCATGTAGAATTAGAGCGTGAGAGAGAGGTACTGACCCATTCCCGATTCCCAGTTATATAGCATGTAGAATTAGAGCGTGAGAGAGCGGTGCTGACCCATTCCCGATTCCCAGTTATATAGCATGTAGAATTAGAGCGCGGGAGAGCGGTGCTGACCCATTCCCGATTCCCAGTTATATAGCATCTAGAATTAGAGCGTGGGAGAGCGGTGCTGACCCATTCCTGATTCCCCTTATATAGTAGTATAGAATTAGAGCGTGGAGAGCGGTACTGACCCATTCCGATTCCCAGTTATATAGCATGTAGAATTAGAGCGTGGGAGAGCGGTGCTGACCCATTCCCGATTCCCAGTTATATAGCATGTAGAATTAGAGCGTGGAGAGCGGTACTGACCCATTCCCATTCCCAGTTATATAGCATGTAGAATTAGAGCGGGGAGACGGTGCTGACCCATTCCCGATTCCCAGTTATATTGCATCTAGAATTAGAGCGATGGAGAGCGGTTCTGACCATTCCCGATTCCCAGTTATATAGCATGTAGAATTAGAGCGCGGGAGAGAGGTGCTGACCCATTCCCGATTCCCAGTTATATAGCATGTAGAATTAGAGCGTGGAAGAGAGGTACTGACCCATTCCCGATTCCCAGTTATATAGCATGTAGAATTAGAGCGTGGGAGAGCGGTACTGACCCATTCCGATTCCCAGTTATATAGCATGTAGAATTAGAGCGTGGGAGAGCGGTGCTGACCCATTCCCGATTCCCAGTTATATAGCATGTAGAATTAGAGCGCGGGAGAGCGTTACTGACCCATTCCCGATTCCCAGTTATATAGCATGTAGAATTAGAGCGCGGGAGAGCGGTGCTGACCCATTCCCGATTCCCAGTTATATAGCATGTAGAATTAGAGCATGGAGAGCGGTTTGACACCCATTCCCGATTCCCATTATATAGCATGTAGAATTAGAGCGTGAGAGAGAGGTACTGACCATTCCCATTCCCAGTATATAGCATGTAGAATTAGAGCGTGAGAGAGCGTGTGCTGCCATTCCGATTCCCAGTTATATAGCATGTAGAATTAGAGCGTGGGAGAGCGGTGCTGACCCATTCCCGATTCCCAGTTATATAGCATCTAGAATTAGAGCGTGGGAGAGCGGTGCTGACCCTTCCTGATTCCCCGTTATATAGCATGTAGAATTAGAGCGCGGGAGAGCGGTGCTGACCCATTTCCGATTCCCAGTTATATAGCATGTAGAATTAGAGCGTGGGAGAGCGGTGCTGACCCATTCCTGATTCCCAGTTATATAGTATGTAGAATTAGAGCGTGGGAGAGCGGTACTGACCCATTCCCGATTCCCAGTTATATAGCATGTAGAATTAGAGCGTGGGAGAGCGGTGCTGACCCATTCCCGATTCCCAGTTATATAGCATGTAGAATTAGAGCGGGAGAGCGGTACGACCCATTCCGATTCCCAGTTATAGCATGTAGAATTAGAGCGCGGGAGAGCGGTGCTGACCCATTCCCGATTCCCAGTTATATAGCATGTAGAATTAGAGCGTGGGAGAGCGGTGCTGACCCATTCCTGATTCCCCGTTATATAGCATGTAGAATTAGAGCGCAGAGAGCGGTGCTGACCCATTCCCGATTCCCAGTTATTAGACATGTAGAATTAGAGCGTGGAGGAGAGGTGCTGATCCATTCCCGATTCCCAGTTATATAGCATGTAGAATTAGAGCGCGGGGAGAGGTTGCTGACCCATTCCGATTCCCATTTATAGCATGTAGAATTAGAGCGCGGGAGAACGGTTCTGACCCATTCCCGATTCCCAGTTATATAGTGTAGAATTAGAGCGCGGGAGAGCGGTGCTGACCCATTCCTGATTCCCAGTTATATAGCATGTAGAATTAGAGCGTGGGAGAGCGGTGCTGACCCATTCCCGATTCCCAGTTATATAGCATGTAGAATTAGAGCGTGGGAGAGAGGTGCTGACCCATTCCCGATTCCCAGTTTTATAGCATGTAGAATTAGAACGGGGGAGAGCGGTTCTGACCCATTCCCGATTCCCAGTTATATAGCATGTAGAATTAGAGCATGGGAGAGCGGTTCTGACCCATTCCCGATTCCCAGTTATATAGCATGTAGAATTAGAGCGTGGGAGAGCGGTGCTGACCCATTCCTGATTCCTAGTTATATAGCATGTAGAATTAGAGCGTGGGAGAGCGGTGCTGACCCATTCAGCTGGCTTTAACTTGCACATGTGACAAACTGCTCATTTATACGATGATTTCTAGAATACATTTGGATCAGATTGATCCCTGTCATTTTCCACAAATGTTTTTATTGTCTCAAAGCATTTGTTAAAAAATAAAACATAATGGTGAAATACCTTTATTCTATGTACCTTCTTGGGTGTTTATGACATATAGTGTACTCTACTTTTCAAAACGGATAAAAGAAACGGACAAAAAAAAATAAACGTTTAAAAAAACTTACATACATATACAGTATGTCCTCACCTTTATAGATCTTCGGTCGCCGTTCTGACATCATCGCGTCAGCGTGTGAAGCCTCAGGGCAGTCAGACGCTTTTGTTGCGTCTCCAGTTGGTACCGCGATCAGCGGAGTCCGCGCAAGTAAGTGCTATGGCCCCAACGGAGCAGACAGGTCTGATACATATTACACTGGTGATTCAGGGACCTCTCTTCCCCTTCCCATGATTTTATCAGGGTCTATACTGGGTAAGAGACGTTCTCCACATGCTTGTTACTACGATCATATAGGACTGTTCCCCGGCAGTATGCCTGGGCTTGCGTATCACAGTTACCTTCTAGTGGATACTGCTCTCAGGCTGCTATCAGCTAGTCACTGTATACCTGCTGCTACCATAAGGTTGCTATTAGCTTAACCCTATCAGTACTGGTGAGACATAGGCACCTCATTATCTGCCCCTGGGCTAATCACACTTAAAACTTTTAGACATTTGATGGTTTGTGTTATTTTGTGACTATGTTTCCAGTCTGACATTTATGTTATACTAATACCTGATGTAAGTCAAAAGATATTCAATCCGCGCTCTTGCTTCCTAAGGCAGTTACCAGATAAATTCTCTCGCTCCTCTTGCAGCTCCTGTGGGACATTGAGATTTTCCCCTCACTCCAAAAACGTCCACCGCTGGAAACCTCCTTCGGTGGACCAAACACCTCTTTCTTGGGTAATACCTGATGTAACCCTGTCCCCTCTGGTCCCCCAGTTCCCTGTATTCCCCTCCTCTCACCCGATGGCGTTGCGGAGGGATGCGGGGGCGTCAGACAGGCGTCAGTTGGTGCAGGGAGAGTGGAGTCTGGCGAGCCAGACGCCAGAGCTCCATCGAGGGTGCCTCCATTTTGTAAAAGCCAAGGGAGAGGTTCGCGTATGCGCAGTGCAGGCATGGGTGGCGGCAGCCATCTTGGCGCACCCTGCGCATGCGCAGACCTTCACACAGTGGCGGCAATTGCAGCAAGTACTCCGTAGGGGAACTACATTTCCCAGCAGCCCCAGGGTTTACACGCCACATGCAGCCAGGGAACCAATAGGGTTGCAGGGATGACGGAGTAGCCAGGATCGGAAGAGGGAGCTGGACCAAGTAGGTAGTGTCTCAGAGTCAGTGGCTCTGAGACTAGGCCTAGTACATTTCCCCTTAGGCCCCAGCTCGGCCCTGACTCACGGTAGATCGTGGTTACTTCAGGGAAGGCCCCTTACATAGGGACGCATCCCCACTTTACTGTCTAGTGTCACACACAGTGAAGACACCGCACGGTGATTGCGGCCTGTGGTCTGGGAGACTCTGGTGATATTATCCACGCCGGAATTCACCCTACGCGGAGGCGGACGCCATCGCGGATGACAATGTTGGATCAGGCGGATCCTCTTTGTAATCTGCATCACCCGGGTGCTGGAGCCCCCGGGCAGGTACCCAACTAAGTGCACCAACTCTTCACGGGATAGCGCTATCTCTTACATTTGTGTGGGCATTGACATTGGGAAAGGGACATCAGGGTATTGGTGACTGGCACCCAATGTACTTTGGGGAGACTCATTGGTGGTATCAGGTTGGGGCCTATATTACTGTGTGGTACAGGGTACAGATATTATTGTGTTCAGCAAAAAGTTGTTCCTATATACCTGTGTGTGTATTATTATTATTGTTCCTGTAAGGGGCTCATCCCACCAAATTGGGATCCCTTGCAGGTGGAGGCACTGTCACCAGTCGGATCAGGTACACCCCAGGCTCCCAGCGGCGGAGGTACAGGCCTCCTGTCAGCCACAGGTAACGCACCACACATACTGTAGCCGCCATATCTCCCATAGGGTGGGGGAAAGTGTGCTACAGTAATAAAAGTTAAATTTTAATAATCACCATTATTACATCATTTCTTTAGTTAATTGAGTGCAGCACGCAGTGCTTTTCTTTCTTGCTACTCCAATATGCCTATTCCTGTTTGGCACTGTTTAATTATTTGACCGTACGTCGCCTCTATTCCTGCTGGCTGAGCCGGGAGTGTTTCTCCTCTTATGCTCATTGTAGCACCAGAAACGCGCATTAAAAATCTGAATCTGTGTATATATCTGGCTGTTTGTATAAGCAGTCAAACAAAGTCAAAGTTCATATACATATGGATATTGTTAACCCTATGTACAATGATAATCACTGTGTAGGGAAAATCATAAAAGTTCCTCCTATAAATGATCTGTACATACCACTCTCTAGTAAGTGTACAGTGGGCATGTTCTTTTATGGAGATACATTTCTCCTATTTGAAGAACATGCTGCTTGGTTTCAATAAACCCTTAGTAGATAATCCGTAGAGTCATGTACGATACACTGTGTAATTTAGGGACATTATATATATATCCTATTCCAGTGAATTAGGATCTATATTTCTATTTTAACCATTATGTTTACTAATAAAATTATTTTAACTGTATACATTTAGTCGCAAATTTTGACCTAAATATAGCATTATTCTGGTCTTCAGTGCGCCATTATCTGGGACCTTCTAAGTGAGCTCTGTTTAGCCAACATAGTACCCTAATCCAGATCTATTCTACTCATTCCCAGGCGGCACGCAGCTTCAATTTAGGGGTTTGAGCGGGGTTTTCCATATTCTCACAATAACTGAATTATACTCAAGGAAGATTCCCTATTAACATTTTTTTTAAATGGAAAAAAATGTACATATATTATTTACAAGTCTGTTTATATCTAAAGGGCATCGTCCAATTAACTCTAAAAGCTCACTTGCTTTATTTAATAAAAATTACCTATGTCCAATTTTTTGGAGAGAAATATGTAATTTGCAATATTTTCATTTTGCCTTATAACCTGAAGTGGCCTGCTTTCCTATTGAAATTGTCCCGAAATAGCCAGTATTGCAGAGCCTTTGGCATATATATGGCAATTACAGCTCAGCAAACTTTAGCATGCTCCTGTGGTCTCCTGGCAGATGGAACCAGCTGCGCCATTAAGAAAAAATCTTATGCCATGATCTTTTCTTTGAAAGGTAAAGCTTGTATGTTATATGTGGGGGAGTCCGGGCATCATGCCTCCCCTGCTGCAGGAGCAAAGTAATGCAAGCCCTCGTTCTCAAACCAAACATCCAACGCGTTTCATGGCTGTGTGGCCACTTCATCAGGGGATGAAGTGGCCACGCAGCCACGAAACACGTTGGATGTTTGGTTTGGTTTGAGACATTGAGCTGAGACCTATGCCTGCACTAGTCTCCTTCACTGATGTGGAGTTGCTTCTTTTTCGAAATTGCCGATTTGGATGATGCCAACGTCACTGGGTATACGTCACTGGAGGCACGTCAGCTGTTTTGGAGGTTTCCCCTGTTTGGGCAGGCAACCCTGATACTCGGCTAGTGAATGGAGATTTTCCTCCCAAGGAATTGTGAACAGCCCCAGAGGAGGATTCACTCCACAAATGGAAGCCAATACTGCTGCCATGGACGACTATTTCTTCCATCTACCCTTCACCACCTTCCAGGGAGAACGTTCCTCGCTACCCTCTGATCACCTGGTTTATCTGGCTAAAACGATTTTAAACCCACTGCTTTTATATTTCTCTTTTTTGTATGTGCATATCTTACCACTGCATACATACCTAATCCATTTTTCTCGATATACAGCACCATACAGGGATACATCAAATAAGTATACATGGGAAGGATGTTGATCCAGGGATTAATCTGATTGCCAATTTTTGGAGTCGGGAAGGAATTTATTTTTCCCCTTTGAGATATCATTGGATGATATAACTCTGGGGTTTTTTGTTTGCCTTCCTCTGGATCAGTATACTGTAAGTACGGATATAGGATAAAGTATCTGTCCTCTAAATTTAGCATAGGTTGAACTTGATGGACGGATGTCTTTTTTCAACCTCATCTACTATGTAACTGTTATGTCCCAGCTACGCCACTGCTACATAACTATGTTATTCGCTCCAACTTGATAATGAGAGGTAACTCAATGTATTTCCTGGTAACACATGTTATTAAACTTAACAGAGCTCTGTGGCACTGCGCCCCTTAGTTTCTCTCACTAGACATCCCTGCTGTGGCAGCAGTCACACAAAACACAGTTGTGTACATGTATAAGTGGTTCATGAAAGGGAAAAAACATAAAAGGAGTATGTTCTCCAACTAGTGGTGTACCGAGTACCTGGAATTACCCGGTACCCGGCGTTACCCGGCACATTTCCGACTACCCGGACAATACCCGGACCCGGCAACTGAGAAGTGGTCTCGGCCCCGGGGGTAATGTCAGGGCAGCTGGAAATAATCTTATTACTTACCTTCCCGAAGACATCTACGACCAGCATCAGCAGTGACCGAAGCAGGAGATGGAGCGTTTCTATTGGACAGCCGTCTGTCCAATATGAACGCTCCGTCTCCTGCTCCGGTAACGTGGTTCCCCGGCGGCTCACACACAGACACAGTTTACCTGCTCCGGTGCTGTGGAAGTGATTCCTGCAGCTCCCCCACCGGCTGAAGACACCTGCGATGCTGCCACCGCCACAGGACCGCTGCTGTATATATATGCACATCAGTATATGTTTATGTGTATCTGTATGACATTCATTTAAAACAATGTTGACATATCCTTTAATATGAAAGAAATGCTAATACAAGCGTACTTCACCATATTTTGCCTATTTCTTTCAGAGACATCGCCTTCTGGTTTCTACAATTGCCCCAGTCTTTTTTAGTCCCTGATACTCTGTATCAGTTTAACACTTATCATTATTTGCGCCTGTGTTTTTGTTCCTTTATCTATTTCAATACTATTGTGTATAGTTGTAGCACTGTGGCAGCATTCATTGGTACATTTTTTAGTTATATTGTCACAAATTGCGCACTTAGTTATCTTTATAGTTATACATATACAGTGTGTGTGTGTGTGTGTGTGTGTGTGTGTGTGTGTGTGTTGTGTGGTGTTTGTGTGGTGTGTTGTTGTGTGTTGTGTGTGTGTTTGGTGTGTCGTGTGTTTTGTGTGTGTGTGTTGTGTGTGTGTTGTGTGTGTGTGTGTTGTGGTGTGTGTGGTGTGGTCGTGTGTGTTGTGTGTGTGTGTGTGTGTGTGTGAGTGTTGTGTTGTTGTGTGTGTGTGTTGTGGTGGTTTCTGTGTGTGGTGTGGTGGTGGGATGTGTGTCGGTGGTGCCCCTATCCTTTCACCCCTATTTTTATTGCCCTCTCCTTTCCTCATGCCCCCTGTTCCACTCGGTCGCGCCTCATTCCTTGGCCCTGACGGTTCTCTGCTGGCTCAAGCGTTCTTAGGCGGTCATTATCTCCCATCCCACCAAGGCTCCTCCAGTATGTCACTCGTTACGCTTCGTGGGCCCCCACGTAACGCTTCTGAAAATGTCGCCAGCAGAAAATAGGGCAAAGCGAGCAATCAGAAAAGCCGAGGGTGCGCCACAGAAACGGTCAAGTCCAGGAAAAGGGGGGGGGGCAGGAAGAAATCCAACAGGCAAAAAAACAAAGCGGAAATGTAAAGCAAAGATGCCAGTAGACAGTGTGCACGTGAGAAAGGAAGGTAGGCGGTTGGACGAAAGTCAACGGGCCGGAAATGAGGCCACGTCAGGTGGAGGCAACACGGCATGTAATTAGGCACACTTTCATGTAATTAGGCACACTTTCATGTAATTAGGCACACTTTCATGTAATGAAGCACACTTTCATGTAATGAAGCACACTTTCAGGTAATGAAGCACCACTTTCATGTAATTAGGCACACTTTCAGGTAATGAAGCACACTTTCATGTAATTAGGCACACTTTCATGTAATGAAGCCCACTTTTATGTAATTAGGCACACTTTCATGTAATTAGGCACACTTTCATGTAATTAGGCACACTTTCATGTAATGAAGCCCACTTTTATGTAATTAGGCACACTTTTAGTAATGAAGCACACTTTCATGTAATGAAGCCCACTTTTATGTAATTAGGCACACACTCATGTAATTAGGCACACTTTCATGTAATGAAGCACACTTTCATGTAATTAGGCACACTTTTATGCTAATGAAGCACACTTTCATGTAATGAAGCACACTTTCATGTAATGAAGCACACTTTCATGTAATTAGGCACACTTTCATGTAATTAGGCACACTTTCATGTAATTAGCATACTTTCACGTTAATTAGGCACACTTTCATGT